>CBVK0102136041.1:0-11421 GCA_900067695.1 Picea abies
TTTCTTTCTTCCACAAGCTCAAAATACTAGGCATCAATGTAACAAGCCTTTCAACCGCTTGACCCATAGATAGCCATATAATCCCGTGGATTTGAAGAACTTGCAGTGATTCTATTTCCATTATCTCTAGTAAAGAAATGAGTTCATTATTTCTCTTTGCCAAATTTCCAACCCATGAGAATATTTTATTTGATATTTTCTCAACATACAAAAATTCAGGTATCTTCTTTGAAGCTTCTGACGCTGCAAGTGCTTCACGGTGTGCAATACAATGAGTGCCAATAAGATTTGGTAGATCATTCTTTAGCAGTGTGACAAATCCATTTTCATATCCAACCATAGGTGAAGCACCCTCAGTGGAAACTGCTATGAACTTCTCATTTTTCAATTGTCTTGTTTACTTTAGATTAATGACGATATCATATATAGTCTTTCCTTTTCCATTGGGAACACTAATCATTTTCATAAATTGTGAGATTGGAGAGCCGGAACCTTTTAAGTCTAGATATGTAGAATACACGACAAGGTGTTGTTCCAAACCATTGTCTATACTTTCATCTAACGTTATAGAGAAAAATGGATTTTCTAACATCTTTTTAACTTGTACATCTTCAGGGTAATCTGATATAAAGTGAATAAATTCAGTGACAGTTTTTCTATTTATGTAGGAAGAATAATCCACTCGAGAAGGCATATTAGGTGTTTGAAAATGCATTTGAAGATGGAATAGATCTTCGGAAGTAGCAATTGCAATATCCTTTTGTGCAATAAAATATGCTAACTTCATGGTGGTTATCACTCTTTCCTTATTTCTCTCATTTATAGTCACTATGTGTTCTGGAATGGGTTTTGCCAACATTTCAGTTTCAAATATTTTTTTTAAACCAATGTTTGATGATTAGAATATTCTGAATGAGTTATCACAGCATCATATTGAATGGTATTACATCCATTTCTAGCACCCCATGGACCTTGAACCTTATATTTTTCACAAAGTCTACAGTTCATACGAGTCTTGCCATCTTCAACATTGATACTATACACCCAAGGATGTTTTATCTTCCAATCTTCTCGAAATTCACGTTTTGAGGAGACCTTCCTTCTCCTCAGACTACTAGATCTACCTTCTTGTCCTTTTGTGTCATGACCAATAATTTCTAAATCATCTACAAGCTCTCCCTCCATATCTTCATTAGGTTTACCATTCAAATCGAGTATATATGAAATTTCTTCAATATTGGAAGTTTTTGATATTGTAGAATATCCATACAAAATTTCCATAGTTGATTGACCCTTCTTTTTTGGAGGCATTTCTATTTAAATAATTTACCTATATAAAAAAAATTCACAATAAAAACATCATTTTTGAAACTTTAAAAAAGACTCATATTTCAAACTAAAAAAAATCACAACATAGACATATTAAAAATATTATCCATAAATCACTTTTATAAAATAAAAAACTATAATGAAAAAGTAAAATATTGTTTGCATTAATTATCTAATTGATTATTAAATATTTTATAAAAAAATAATATCAAAAACCAAAACTAACGAATGAATTCCAAGTCCAAATTATTTTCTATTTGTGAGTTCATTATCAATGTTGAATACAATACAAAATTCCCAAATCCGTAAAGGATTCATAATTAATTAATCCAACAATTAAATAAGTATACATTCCATTTGGAAATCATAACACAAAACAACTTTTATATCCATCACAAAATTTAAAAGTGAACATACATGATTTTTGTTAATATGTATAGGATTTGTGGTGAGCTTCTTTGGCAAATTAATATGTTTAACATGAAAAACAGTGGACTTTAGTATAATTTTTTCACAAAAACCTTTGAAGAAACATGATGAAACAAGAACACTTTAGAATAAAAAACTTTAATACAAAATATTAAGCTAATCCATAAGTGAATTATAAAAAAATCATTAATAAATTATAAAAACTTAGTAGTAAATTATTGAGAAATAAATTTTAAATGACATAAAAATTTTACATACTAATTACTTTTAAGCAAATTACTGAAGAAAAAATTTAATATAAAAAAATGATTTAAAATGAAGTTTTCTATGCCAAGTTTTCAATGACTTTACGAGACAATAATGCATAATAATAAAAATAAAGTATAAACTATATAATAATATATCCAAAATACAAATGTAAGTTCAAATTTAAGAAATAATATATACATAGTATTAAAATTATTTTTAATTATAAAAATTAAAGTTATTTTTAATTATAAAAATTAAAATTATTTTTAATTATAAAAATGACATATAACAAGAGTAAAATAATTTTTAGTTATAAAAATGTCATAAATAATTTTTAATTATAAAAATGTCATGGAGATATTTCTTTGATAAGAGGAGGGGAAATGAATCTAAAGCCCCACCTACTAGCCAAGAAAGATAGGCTACATGGGATGGGTGTGGCATCGAGACAAGAATGCGAATAAAATAAAGTCTAGGTGGCTAGGTGGAAATAACAACAATGTATCATATTCAAAATACAAATAATAAATCCAAACATTGTTGAATGAATCGTGAATTGTTGATACTTCCAAATAAATTAATCCAACCACTTATGATAAGAGCTTCTAAAGCTATTATACATTGATTGAATTGTGGATAGTTGATTCTCCCAAATAAATTAATCCAATCAGTTATGATAAGATTTTTTTTAAGTTGTTATACATCAATTTTATCCTACCATTTATAATAAGAAATTCTACAACTGTCATAAATCGATGGAATCGTGGGTTGTTCCAAATAAATTAATCCAACCAATTATGATAAGAGGTTCTACATCTATCATAGGTTGAATGAATAGTTGATTATTCCAAATAAATTAATCCAATCGAGACAAAAGAAACAAGATCGAACCAAGATCTAAGGCTCAACACATTGAGTAGGAATGTCCTCTTTGGCCAATAGAACCTTAAATTAAATGCAAAACTGAATAGAATAAAAATTGGATACGGAGCTTCACTAATTCAATATTCATAAATGATTTGTTCTTTCATGCTCGGAATCAAGAAGGGGCGGTTCCACCATCAGACTAAGGGTTGAAGTCAATTGCAAAGATTCGACAAAAGGGCTAGTTGCTTTGGTAGATTTCCTATATACAAATTTTTTTTATTATATTAATCATAAGTGTTTCTTTTGTGATATATAGTGTGAGAAAAAATTAACAACACCTATGAATATATGGTCATGACTCACCAATATCATTATCGGAGTTCAACATATACTCCACCAATATAATTTTCCAAATGGTCACCAATATCAAAGTTCAGAACTTGATCCACCAACACAATGTCTAGTTTCATCACTGGAAAATAATGTTGTCTAATATGAATTCAGTTTGAAGTTTTTGAGAGTCCTACAAATCTAGCTTTGTGCTTACCAGTAGGATAATTCAAATCTAATAGCTAAATTCACTATGCATTTGACAATTCAAATGAACATATCCAAAATGGACGAGTTAACCACACTTGATAGCATAGATAGTTATGTGAAGGAATGCATTTGTCACTGCAAAATTTCTTATGAATACTGTAAAACTTATAGTTATAACTTATGGCATGTCATTATATAGACAGATTTGTTTATCGAATTTCAAGAGTAAGCAAGGTTTCATCTTGATTTAAGATTTGTATAGGGTGAAATAATGTGTGAAATTGTGTCCAATGAGTATTCTAAACATGTTAGATTTAAAATTATTATGGTTATTTTTTCCTTCCAAGTTTTTATCTAAACTTTGGTTAAAAATGATTAAAATTATAAATTTTGGGTAAAAATGATTAAAATTATAATTTACGTGTTTATCTATAATTTGGTTAAAAATTATTAAAATTATAAATTTTAATTGTTATGGTTGATATGACAAAATTCAAATATAATAAGAGTTTTTAGGACATTGAATTCATTATGTAATTAAAAATACAAATCCTATAACAAAAAATTACAATTTCAACTATTTTTTATAATCAAATTTCATTTTAAAAAATCTATTATAACTAAATTCTTAAAAAAACATATAATAGAATATTTAGACTTGTACTTTATTTTAATTCGATCCAAATCATTAAAATCTAATATTGAAACTAAGCCTTTTAATTTTATCCCGGTATCAAAAACATCTTTGTTCTAATTTTATCCATGTATCAAAAACATATTTATTCTCAGGTCTATTGTGTTGAAAGCGCAATCAAGAAAACATTAGAATATTTAATCGAGATGACAATTGGCCAGTTTAGAGCACCTCGTTTCTCTCTACAGAACTAAAAGCACTTAGCTCATCTACTAGGCGTTAATGTGAAATTGGAATCACTTAGTGATTCTCCACCAAGATTTTGATAAAACAATTGCGACACGAGGACTCTCGTTTACAACGTAGGGATGGCCTTCACAAAGTCAAGCTATGGGTCATCGATATATGTAAATTACAGATTAGAATATTATCATGACCTAATACAGTGACATCCTAATACGCAAGGATGGTGCAAAATTCTTTCTTTCTTTATGCTCAAGAAAAATGTGGATATTAAAATTTACACTATTTGACAAGTTTCAAGTGAGTATTATGAGAAAATAGGTTAACGGTCTCCATACAGAAAATGCTTATGCGTTCACAACATAATGATATTATTAATAATGTTGACAGAATTAGTATTTATGCTGCAACACATGGAAAACGGATATACATAATCGAACATTGTGGTTGTAATAGTCACAAACGAGGAATCGAAGTGGGTAGAGGAACAAGATGATGAAGAGACTAAAGCAGAAGCAATGGTCATGCTAAGAAAAATGTTTCACGATGGATTTCCTAAAATGGAGCAAATTCTAGTTCCAAAATGGTGGAACACCCGATTTTTGAGAGGAATATTATCCAATTTTGGTGGACAATAAGCATTTACATGCCCTGACGGAGAGCCAACAACGGAAATGAACACAACAACATCCCCATTCAAAGACACAAAGAAAAGAAACTAGCATTCTGCAATTCATCAAACAAAGCATTTGGAAAGGAAATTTGCAAAGAAAAGAGCTTAGAGGGCCTTATATGTCGTCCTCCTAGTCCCTTCAACCTTCCAATGGATATAGTGACATGTATTTCAATCTTGGTGCATCAATCCAATGACCACTCGGCTCGACGCACTACCCAATTTTATTAATGTTGGACTTAATGGAAACGATAGCAAACAAAGGTTTTTCTATTACGAGTTATCCAGAATCCAAAGGAGCAATGAAATCAAACAGAGCGAACAAATGTGTCGTTAAACAACGCTACCTTTAAATTTGCAAAGAAAAAATCTTAAAGGGCCTTACATGTCATCATCCTAGT
Source organism: Picea abies (assembly GCA_900067695.1). Taxonomy (NCBI): domain Eukaryota; kingdom Viridiplantae; phylum Streptophyta; class Pinopsida; order Pinales; family Pinaceae; genus Picea; species Picea abies. Next base: position 5,366 of record CBVK0102136041.1, read on the forward strand.
CCCTTCAGCCTTCCAATGGACATAGGGACATGTATCTCAATCTTGGTGCATCAATCCAATGACCACTCAGCCCAACGCGCTACCCAATTTTATTAATGTTGGACTTAATGGAAACGATAGAGAACAAAGGTTTTTCTATTGCGAGTTATCCAAACTCCAAAGGAGCAGTGAAACCAGCCTTCCAATGGACATAGTGACATGTATCTCAATCTTGGTGCATCAATTCAATGACCGCTCAGCTCGATGTGCTACCCAATTTTATTAATGCTGGACTTAATGGAAACAGTAGAGAACAAAGGTTTTTCTATTGCAAGTTATCCAAACTCCAAAGGAGCAGTGAAACCAGCCCTCCAATGGACACAGTGACATGTATATCAATCTTGATGCATCAATCCAATTACTGCTCAGCTCGACGCGCTACCCAATTTTATTAATGCTGGACTTAATGGAAACGATAGCAAGCAAAGGTTTTTCTAATGCGAGTTATCCAGACTCCAAAGGAGCAGTGAAACCAAAACATACGGTAACATAAAAATTTTGGCCATATATGTAGAACCGTTAAACAACGAAACCAACCTTCCAATGGACATAGTGACATGTATCTCAATCTTGGTGCATCAATCCAATGACTGCTCAGCTCGACGCACTACCCAATTTGATTAATGTTGGACTTAATGAAAACGATAGTGAACAAAGGTTTTTATATTGCGAGTTATCCAAACTCCAAAGGAGCAATGAAACCAAAACAGACGATAACATAAAAATTTTGGTCGTATATGTAGAACCGTTAAACAACGCCCTAAAACCAAAACAGATGGTAACATAAAAAATTTCATAAAAAATTTTGGTCGTATATGTAGAACCGTTAAACAACGCCCTAAAACCAATAGAACCATTAAACAACGCCCTAAAACCAAAACAGATGGTAACATAAAAAATTTCATAAAAATTTTGACCGTATATGTAGAACCGTTAAACAACTTCCTAAAACCAATAGAACTGTTAAATAACGCCCTAAAACCAATAGAACCGTTAAACAACGCCCTAAAATCAAAACAGACGGTAACATAAAAAATTTCATAAAAATTTTGACCGTATATGTAGAATCGTTAAACAACTTCCTAAAACCAATAGAACCGTTAAACAACGCCCTAAAGCCAAAACAGACAGTAACATAAAAATATTGACCGTATATGTAGAACTGTTAAACAACCTAAAACCAAAACAGACGATAACATAAAAATTTTGATCGTATATGTAGAACCGTTAAACAAACAGACGATAACATAAAAATTTTGATCGTATATGTAGAACCGTTAAACAATGCCCTAAAACCAAAACAGACAGTAACATAAAAATTTTGACCATATATATAGAACCGTTAAACAATGCCCTAAAACCAAAACAGACAATAACATAAAAATGTTGACCGTTAAACAACCTAAAAAAATTTTGACCATATATATAGAACCGTTAAACAATGCCCTAAAACCAAAACAGACAATAACATAAAAATGTTGACCGTTAAACAACCTAAAACCAAAACAAACGGTAACATAAATTGATCGTATATGTAGAACTGTTAAGCAACGCCCTGAAATAAATAAGTATAATATTGGACTTAGATGCAACTGTGTTAGCGTTACTATCCAAGGAGAAAACTTGTCATCTCCTATCGTGCTAAATCTCATCACCACCCACAAGCTTACAATATTTTATTCTCTTTCTATATTAATATAACGAAATTACTTCCACGCTTCTCCATGTGGGATTAACTATGCTACTCATCTCGACTCCCTATGTTCCAATCCACATAAATGAATGAATTGAATCGACCGAATTAATAACTCTTTGATCCACGGTAGTTTTTATTTTTATTTCTTACAGTTAAACAACTAACGACAAAAATCTTGATCCACCGTAGCTTTTATTTTTATTTCTTACGGTTATAAGTTAATTGAAGACACCGTCAAGTTACTTGCTGGACCGAATCAGAGTGGGTTTGATGATAGAGATTCGGGGTTACCATACCCGTACCTCTCGCATGCTAAGCGAGAGCTCTTCCATCTGAGCTACATCCCCATTCCCAGGGATCAACCCACGTGACCAGGCGGGAATACTCGCCACTATACTACAATGACTATGCGCTGGGTAGTGCACTAAATGTATTAAGATTAAGAAACGAAGCAAATTCAAATTTGAGATAATTTTATTGAGCATAAAATCTATATCAATCAATACATAAATAATGTCGAAATTAAATAAAGGCAGATGTATGAGCTTTACAGTATTGTTTTTGATGTGCATAATAAAGATGTCGATTTATATGTAAAACCCCTCGTAGTGCACTAAATGTATTAAGATTAAGAAACGAAGCAAATTCAAATTTGCTTGGGTGGGATCTTGCAGAATGTGTGAAAGAAAAAAAGAGGACGTTAATACGTAGCTGGATGGTGCGTATAATGTCGTTTCCAAATGCACGGACTTGAGATATCTGAGCGCCACAATTACACATCGAGCCCGTCTAGCTCAGTTGGTAGAGCGCAAGGCTCTTAACCTTGTGGTCGTGGGTTCGAGCCCCACGGTGGGCGCAACTATTTTCTCGTGCTGTTTCTAGAGTTTGTAGATTCTGGAACTTCGGGTTGATCCATGGCAATGGCGATACTTCTTTCCTTCTCATATGCTTTATTTTGGCAAACAACACACGTTTAAACATCACTATTTTGTTTGACGAGACAACAATGTCTTTATTTTATTATTACCTTAGGTATTGTTAAAATTTAGCCATGGGGATGTAGCTCAGATGGTAGAGCGCTTGCTTAGCATGTGAGATGTACGGGTATCGATACCCCGCATCTCTTTTTTAGATCTCATTGAATAATGGAGGAAACTTTGATCCTCCTTTTGTGCTCGGTCTTTTCACAGCTCGCTTCTCTTGGTCCTTGTATACTCTACACACTCTCTATATATTAACGACAATTAATTGCACATAAGCACATATAACTTGAGATTGAGATATTAGTCAAATGACTATATCATTTGATATTTGAGATAATTTTATTGAGCATAAAATCTATATCAATCAATACATAAATAATGTCGAAATTAAATAAAGGCAGATGTATGAGCTTTACAGTGTTGTTTTTGATGTGCATAATAAAGATGTCGATTTATATGTAAAACCCCTCTTGTTTTTGATGTGCATAATAAAGATGTCGATTTATATGTAAAACCCCTCACCTAATATTATTATACAAGGATTTTCTATTGAGCTTTTGTTTATGATGGTCTTATCCATCGAAGCTTCTTAGGTTACTTTATAGGTAGAGTCCCTCCTTACTTCATCATTAATCTAGGTTAAGGAAAACTTAGGAACCTTAGGGCTGGATTTGCATGACTATGTGACTATAAATTGATGTGCATAATAAAGACGCCGATTTATATGTCAAACCCCACACCTAATATTATTCTACAAGGATTTTCTATTGAGCTTTTGTTTATGATGGTCTTATCCATCGAATCTTCTTAGGTTACTTTATAGGTAGAGTCCCTCCTTACTGCATCATTAGTCTAGGTTAAGGAAACTTAGGAACCTTAGGGCTGGATTTGCATGACTATTAGTTGCTTAAAATGGGTTTTTCTAGTTTTTATTTAACGAAAAACAGTATAGCTTAAGGTGGTTAGGTATGGTCCATGGATGTGCCATGATACCATTATGATTTTATCCAAGTGGTATGAAAACTTTTTAATAGATGAATTTTCCCAACTTTATTAACGCCTCTAAGTTGATTTCTTGGGCCTCCCCATGCAATACTGGCATGTTCTTGAGCATATTTTAGCTTCTTTTGGGCAAATCATTTTCCATGAGCCCCAACAATTATTTGACCCTTTCCCTTAGAATCACGTCTTTATTTGAATAAACTTGTACCAAGACCTTTGTGAACAAGTTTTTATTCAAGTTATACCAAAAGTCATTCGTCAAATTGTAAGGTATATTAACTTTCCAAATACTTGTTCCCGATGCTAGAGCCTTGACCATAACATTAGGTATTTCCCCTTGCTAGCTAAGGTTAACTTATTTGGCACTCCTTCACTTTCTACCACCATTAATCAATATCAAAAGGCCTCAGTGCCTATCACTTGCGAAGGTTGGATTTGTGTGGTAAAAAGGACAACAAATGAATTTTGAATTCCAAGAATGTGCCTAAAAGCATGGTTGTTTCTAGGTTGGCTCAATCCAAGCCCACATATATAATTATAGGTAAGGACTTGATGGCTCCTCTTAGGCTACTTCCTCATTATCGAGGCTAGTTGAAGGGCATAGTCTCCTCCTCCAAGTTTGGATGTGCGGGCCACTAATGAGATTGAAGATGTATAGATCATACCAAAGAAACGCACCCTTGATATATAGATAATGCACGCACTTGAGAAGAAAGATGTTGTGAGTCCACATCCTTACCAATATATGATTGGTGAGGATGGTGAGGAGATGGCCATCTTTGTGGAAGATGGCTAGTGAAGGTTGTATTATGAAATGTGTGTGGTATTATATACCAAATCAAGAAGACAATGGTTAGTAGAATTTCTTCAAAGGTTTCATAACCAGATGTTCTATCTCTACAGGAAGTGAAAGTGAATGGTTTTAAATTGAGAACAACCTTACACTATATTTTTCCTAGTGCCACTTTATTTCATACTTTGAATGAGAAGGTAGAGGGGGCTAGCCAACCTAATCTCACATAAATTCTCATTTTGAATATTTGATCATGGGGTATATTTGTCCAATAGACTGGTGCAGGTTCTTCTAAATCTTAATTGCACAATTCTCTCCATTTCAATCATGTATTCCCCCAATGAAGAAGAGTAGAGCATAGTTATGTGGGATTGGTTAGCTAAATAAATCCTAGAAGTTGATTGGTTGTTGTGTGAGACTTCAACAGTGTGGAGTACCATGATGATTATATTGGGGTTATCTCCATCTACATACCTTAGAGGGAATGTACATGGGAGTAAGCTAACATGATTTTGGAGCTTGAATGAGTTCTCCCACCTACGGGCACAATTGTATAATTGTAAAGGATTTTCCTATTTGGGGGTTGGATATGGAATATATGTGGGTTGGGTAGAGGTTTTGAATTATTATGTCATGTTTCAAACACATCCCTTTGTTACAACCTAGTGAATGAAGACATGTTATGTGATAATGTATTAGTTTGTGTTGGAGATGAATGGAATGATGCCCTCCTTTCAATTTTTGGTTTCCTTTATGTTCTTTACTTCCATTTCATATATGTTGTGTTACATGATATATTTATTTAGATGGTGTGTGTTTATGCGTGATACATGATGAACTAGATAGTAGTATTATGTACCTGAAGGGTACAAGGAGGTTGTGGTCTAATATTCATAAGTTTGTAGTGTTAGTTATTGGTTACTATGTGATTAGTGGGATGGGAAATAACTGCATTAGTAATATTGTTTGAAGCCTTGCACAACCTTTTATGTCTTGGCATAGTGCTTTGTGTAGGAATAGCCATCAACCCCTCTGGAATTTAATACAATTGAGGTAATTGTTAGTTTTTATTATGGTCCTAATTTGAATCCACCACCTAACAATGGTTCAAGAAAGAGTAGTGGAACAAAACCAAGTTCAGGGGAAAGTGAACGTATTAGAAGAAGTGAAACTATGTTTTTTAACCATAATTCAAGTGGTGAGGTGAGTCTGGTTATCCAACCAGACCCACAAGATTTATTTTGGTGAACAAATAGACCATCAACATGGCTAGAACAATAACTAATGCAATGTTATACCTTCTTGATTTCTTAGGGAAGGGTGACAGTAATGAAAAACAACACTCGTTCCTATGTGAGTTAATTTGGAGAGCAAAGAGGAACACAACTCTATATGCTAGACTTGTAGAGTTCCAAACCACATTACAAGGAAGGGATTTATAATGGTACATGAAATTCATATAGAATTATCCCTAAGGTACTGCTAAAACCCTAAATGAGGTAAAGGAAGGATTTATAGCCAATTTCCAAAATCCACGTTGGGG
>CBVK0102136042.1:0-36096 GCA_900067695.1 Picea abies
ACCGAGATCTACACTCTTTCCCTACACGACGCTCTTCCGATCTCACACCTCTTTTCATACCTTTTCCTGTAAAACCTATTTAGGACTTGATAAGAATACCAATATTATATTATATTTATTAAAAGCTTCTTTGAACCTTATTTAATAAGCGAATGCAAGTTAGAGATGGTAGGAGTATCTTATTTGGTTAGCTTATTTGGCACGAGGCTAAGGGGTTGGTAAATTTTGAGGTTATGTATATTGGAGGGGGCGATAAATCATTAACCAAGAAAGTTTTGTGTTGGATTAAAATTTGATGGAAATTGTGATTTTGATCGAGAGTTATTGGACATATTGGTGGAATGTTGTTTTGTGATTTTGGGCATGGAGGACAAGAAAACTCCAAAATGTAGGTCTAGGTAGTCCAAAAGGATATTCCTAATTGGTTGGGTGGAAAAATTGAGTCTCAACAATTCACAATGTAGAGGTAGAGGAAACAACTCATTTTCAATAGGATTAAGGGACATAAACAATTTTCATGAGAGGTATTTTACTATTGTAATATTGTACTCGAAATAAAAATTATATTGTATATTGAAATTATGTTAATGAGACCACTTTGAACTCAAAAGTTTGAGATTGAACTAGTTAATTCAATAAAATTTAGAGTCATGGACATAGAAACTAGATTTCATCCAACATAAAATTATCTATTATGTTCACAAGAAATGTTATTTTTTTTAAGAGAAAAGTTACTTAGATTATAATATTTAGTGTTTGACTCTAAATTCTTTAGGTGTAGTATCAAAGTTTACTTTAAAAACTCAGGCCTAAAACCACCTATAGTTTAAATTAGAAATTATGCAGCAAACTACAAAACAACTGAGAATTTATTTAATTGTCTTAAGCCTCAGAAGGGACTGCAACTTAGAAATAAGTTCCATATTATATGATGAAGAACTCTACTAACCCTAAAAAGCTTTTCAAAGTCTGAAAATAACATTAAGATAACCCAAAACTAACCCATAAACCCTGAAATAGGAGAAACAATAGGAGAAAAGGAATCCTACATATTGTTCCAACTTCCTATCCCTTGTTTTATGTTCTAATCATCTCTTTACCTATAAGGATGCTCAATTACAAGAAGAACAAAAAAACCCCTTTTCTATATTTTAATCATCTCTTTACCTATACGGATGCTTAATTACAAGGACAAAAAATTAACGAGGATTTAGTTACAAGAATTAAAAAATAGATTATGTGATTATATATATATATATATATTAAATAAAAAATATATATATAGATTTTTTAAATTTAAAAATATAATATAAGATTATTAAATTATATGGTAATGTGAATATAATGTTAAGTGAAGAGGTAAAAATAAAAAATCATAAATGTTATATATATATATATGTGTGTGTGGCATAGAAAAATGTATGGAGTAAAATAGTGATCATAATCTAAATAATTAAGAAGGATGGTAATTTAAAATTTAAATAAAAGTATTAGATATAAATATATATAGTATATAGTGGTAATAATAATATACGATATAAAAAAATATTTATAAATAAATAAAAGAAATTGTTGATTAATGGAGTTGGTTTTCATCGATGTAAACCTTTGAAGTAAGTTCGATAGTAAATTCCGGTAGTCTCAAACAGTATGGATAAGTGACTTATGTTTGTTTGTTGTATAAATGGTACGGAGGTTAGTATATTTGTAGGTAAAACTTTTCTAGATGGATAGTACATGTCATTATATTTCAAGGTTAGAGATTTATGGCCTTTTGAAGCTTTAGAAACCTCATGAGTTATCTAAAAGTCAAAGAATTAAAAATGATTCTAGAAGCTCCTAGAAGAACTTGACTATTGAAGTGAGTGAAACTAGGAGTTAATCATGGGTTAAGTTGTTGCAATAAGAAAATAATTAAAAATAAATTAGTTGCAACTAGAAGTGGAGAGTTTACTATTTGTATAAAAGTGGGTTAGAAGTGGGTTAGCCCTAAAAAAAGGAAATTGGGTTTAGTTGGTTAGAAGGTAACCCCTTCAGAAAGCTACATGGAAGTATAAATAAGAGAGAAAGACTCTCTTATTAGCACCTATTGAGCACATTGAATATCTATTATTGTGCGAGGTTTATTACATGTACTCATTAATACATATGAAGTTGCACAAGTCTAAGGTAGCATGAAGGATTGACGACAAAAGTTTTGAAATTACAAAAAATACCGAAAAAGCCCTAGGTTTTGAGGTGTACGGGGGCTACAGTGGAGCATGGTGCATATGTATGCAGGATAGAAGTATAATAGATCACATACATGAGGGTAAATCCCTAAAAAATTGAGAAGATGAAGATGTCAAGTCTCTAGAGTATGAAAGCAATCTCACAAAAAAGTCTACAGTGATCAAGTACATCAAATCTATCTATTCGTTGAGAAGGTATTTCTTATTTCTAGGAGTAGTTAGGTTTTGTTGTCTACATGAGAAATGGTTATGGGAGTTTGAGGATTTTCCCTAGAGAGATTAGTGGTTTCATGGGACCTTTTGTTATGTCATATCTACATAAATACAATGTTGGTATAATCAATATTTATTATTGATACATATTGTTAGTGTTGAGGCACATCTTGCATTTCTTGGCATATGGTTAAGGGTTTTTGTGGTACATGGTTGAGAGCTTGTATTTGTGAAGGGGTTGATGTATTGAGAGGCTCTATATCAGAAAGGGTTTGATGTCTAGTTCATCTGAGATTTAGTATACCTCTTCATGATTATACACACTTGTATGGAACATGACTAGAGAGATATAGATGCATTTGGTTAAAGGATATGTATAAGGATGTATGCATAGAGCACAATTATAGTATGGACACACTGACATGTTGCAGGTTGATGTGACAGAGGCCACAGAGGGTCAGAGTTTTTCAGGAGAGACAAAACCCTAATCTTCATAAGACATATGTAGGTTCCAATACAAATAGGTTGTGTACATACACGGGTTGCAGTATAGATAGGGTGCATACATATGCGCTCTATAGAACATATAGGTCGTGTGTCCATTGGTTTCTGGTTGGTAAAGATTGAGTACAGGTACAGGTTGATTGCAGGGCAGTGATATAGTTTGTCTACAGTTTAGTGGTATAGGTTGGGACAAGTTTACAGTGGTATATCTCACAGTGACAACATGTTAATGGTTTCTTCATTTGACACTTATATTTCAGGGAAACAGGATGGGGCAAGGATAGTGTTTATAGCCACCTTCTAGTTGTAGTCAGAGAACAGAGGGGGTTGTAGCATCTTTCTGGTTGTAGCCATAGAATTGGGAAGTTGTAGCTTCCCTCAGGTTGTAGCTTGAAAATATAGGGGGTGAGAGCCTCCTTCCAGTTGTAGCTAGAGAACACAAGAGGTTGGTGCTTCCAATGAATGTAACGATTAAATACATAGAATAAAAAACATCTTGCTCCCACATTGGATTTCCACATAAAGGTATTGGGGTATTGCATATGTCTATGATTGTTCATTGTTCATTGTTTATTTACTCTAAACTTATTGGATGATAATCGTATATTGATCATAAAGATAAATAACACTTGCATACTATGGTTAAAAGGATTAGAAATATCTATTATTGATTCACCCCCCCTCTTAGTAATCCAACAATTGGTATCATGGAAAGTTCCTTCATAAATCAATTTAACCACTGAAAGGTAGAACATGGAGAGAAACAATATGTATAAAAATGGAATACCATAGTTTGATGGACAAAACTATGCATTCTAGAGAAAAAGGATGAAAACATATATACATGCATAGGGATTTGAGGTTTGACAATGAGTTGTAGATGGATACAAAGAACTAGAAGTTTCGCCAACAAATGAAACTAGAAAGAAACTTAGTCTAAATAATTCAAAAGCTACAAATTCACTTCTGAATGGTCTTTATGATTCAATATATGTCAAAGTTATGCATTTCATCTCTGCTAAAGAGATTTGGGACAAACTTCAAAATATTTATGAAGGAGATGCAAAAGTCAAGGAAGCAAAAATTCAAACTTACAGAGGTTAGTTTGAATATCTAAAGATGAAGGAAGATGAGAATTTCACAACTTACTTCTTACGATTTGATGAAACAATGAATGAAATCATCGGATTGAGAGAAGAAGTTGATAAATCTATAATTGTTCGAAAGGTACTAAGATCTCTTCCATTGAGATTTGATCCTAATATATAAACACTAGAAGAAAGGGCATATCTAGACTAAATAAGAATGGGTGAACTACATCTAATATTCACAACGTATGAAATGAGGACTAAACATGAGAATCTAGCTATAAAAGAAGCAACATTCAAAGCATCCAAGAAGTCAAAGAAAAAGGGAAAAAAAAAAGAAAAAGAATATAGCAGCATCAGTGACATCTCGAAAGATGAGGAATAAGTGGTCAAATTTGTCAGAAGACTAAAAAAGACAGACGAAAGCAGATATAGAGGTAATATTCCATTAATTTGTTTTAAATGTGATGGTATTGGTAATTTTTCTAACAAATTTCCTCACAAGAAAAAGAAGATAAATGAAGAAGATGATTCAAATATCAAACAAACATGTTAAGGAAAAAGAACCAAAAAGAAAGTCTTCAAGAATTTTTTTTGCACCAAAGAAGATGGCTCCTCATTAGATGAAGATGAAGTAAGTGAAAGTGAGACAAAAAGAGTTCTATTCATGGAAATCGAAGACTCCAGTAAGGAATACACCGAAGAGGAATATGAAGAGACATAAGTTGACTATAGATACGAATTGTTGACTGATATAGAAGTTATAAAAAGAGAAAAGAAGAAAAACAAGAAGCTTAAGGAAGAACTAGAAAAGAAGGAAGGCACTGAGAATTCAAACTCTGAAGAAATAGAGAGGATGATCAGTGATTTAAGGGTTCAAATAGAAGAAGAAAAAATAATCAAAGAAGCACTCAAAGAACAAATTGAAGAAAAGGACATAATCATTGGAAATTTGGAAGCAGAGGTTGTTACATTGAGAACAAGCCTTCAACAAAAAAACATGTAGAACAACTAAATAACAATCTTTTAAATCAGAAGACAGTGCTAGTTGAAATGATACCCCTAGTGGAAAGAAATCCATATCTAACACCGATGTTGATTGACCATCATATTATTTCTAAGATGGTAGTTGATAATAGGCCTCTAAATCAGAATTGAAATCACCTTCCATGTAATCAACAACAGGATCATTAAAAGTATGAGAAGGTTGTTGATCTTCTTCACTGATAACAATTTTCTCATGTAAAACAATGTCACTATGAGTGCAATCAAACTTCATTTCTTCCTCTATTATCTCATGATTTACTTTAACAAATCAAAGGAAGAAAAACATTATGGAAGATCGTTTTCATTTGCAAGTCCACCAATTTCTTCATATTCAACATTATGACTGGAGGATTTCTGATTTGAAACATTATAAACATTTTTCTTCAGCAATTCGAAAGAAGAAAAACACAATGGCAAGGTTCTTTCACCTGATTCAAAACCACCTTTATTTTCTTCACTACTGTTATATGCACATTTTTCAATTTCTTGGATTGCTGAAAATTTTCATTTTCAGATTCATTTTTGACCAATGGCTACAATTTTGAACTGACAAGACCTTCTACATAACAACTAACATGGTCGTCAAACACATGAGAAGATTGTCTGAATTTATTTTCAATTTTTTCCCATGAATCAATGTGATTTTGCATCAGCACACATTCCTCTGCCTCAATGATGATCTTTAAATTTTATTTCAATAGTTTAAATGAAGCAAAGCATAAAGGTAAAGAGTTTCCATCATTTGATTCAATACTTTCTTAATATTCTTCTTTGTAACTTTGATATGTAGGCTGATTGATCTTATTACACTGCCGAAAAGGAACATTTTCTAATAGAGAACATGTAGTTAGTTGTTCTAGGAAGTCAACATCATAATCATCATCATATTCATCATATAAAGAAAAATTAGAAACATATGCAATGTCATCTAACAAGAAAAATCTTGGGACAGCAACCTGCTCTTCAATAAGCTAATTTGAAAACTCATTTTCTTGACTATCTACAAATGAATAAATAAAACAATCATCCCTGTGCTTATCATGAGATGGATCAAAAACTAAATAAGAACCTTCTTTTTCAATAAGTGGAATATAATCCTTTGCAAAATCATCGACATTTAAATCTTCAAGAGGACATATGAAATTATTAACCCTCTTCTCAAGATTCAAATGAATTGTTCTTTATTCATATTCATTGTCATGTTCTTTAGCATCCAACTCCTCATTTCAAATATGTTTACATGCTTGAATATTGTCTTCAACTCCCTGAGCATTGTTGAACATCTGCTGCAAAGAAATAGACTTCCTCTCCACCAAAAGAAAATATAAGTCTGATTGAAATTTTGTTACATAATGGAGCATGGCAGCAACTTCAGGAGGTTGGACTTCTTTAGGCAGTTTATAATAAAGACTAGAAAACCTCTTACTGAAATTTGAAATGGTTTCATCTTTCATTCTTCTCATGCAATAAAAATCTAAAAGGAGTAGATCCCAGGACTTTCTCTCACTCCAAAATAGACAGAAAGATTCCCTCAATTCATCCCAAGAGCTAATCGAATGAGGTTGCAAATGTCTCAACTATGTTTTGGCATCTCCTTTTAAGGATTGAGAAAATGCCCTCATAGACACATCATCATGTTCGATCTCAAAAAGGTCTATGAAATTCTCAAAGACATGAATATGTTTTTCAGCTGACTCTCCATCAAGATCTCCATCGAGCCTAGGAAGATACTTAAAATGTTTCAAAGGAAATTCATGAAGGATGGACATAAATTTATGAGGACTGTATCTTTCTTGAATTATTGAGGGTGCATGGTTAAGAACAAATGGTACAATCTCATTTTTTGTTTTATTAAGCTCACAAGAATGATCATGAACATTATATGGCTCAGAGGAAAGAGCTTGGTGAATATCAGTTATACAAGAAGGAGGTATACCTAGAGTTTGCAATGAAGGATATATAAGGGTAGATATATGGGATTCATTTAAACACGGTAAGTGAAGAAATATTCTTTTGAAAAACTCATGAAAGGACAATAAGATATTGATAAAATAGAAAAATACTTCTTGAACTAAACTTAAGCTTGAGTACCTTATTTTTACATACTGTTCTTCCATATCTCTGTCAACAGGTTTCATTCTCTAGTGGAGTCTTTGAATAACTTTTAAATCTTGATTGGATTCACCATGAAAACTTTAGCTCTGGATTCTTCTGTCAGTGGAATCACATTAAACTAATTTTCTTATGTGTGGAGTCGCCAGAGTAGAAATACAGCCAATATGTTCCTAAGTGTATGCTTCTCTCAGACCTTAGAACTAAAACATGTTTTTATTTTTGAGGGAAAATTTTCAATTTCATCCTCGACAACGGTCCCAGAATGTTAGCACTATGTAAATCTGTTAGGCCTATAAACAAATGATGAAGGTAACTTTTTCAACCAAATTTGAGACCTGAAACTAGCCTTTCGGATTTGGAAAGGGCTCTCTCGGAAGGCACGAACTCCGCACAGGATATTTCTTTGAAATCAGTGGCTAGATTTAACACCTTTGATAAAACGGGCTCTAGTTATATTGGTGCAAGAAAGTAAGACTTGGGCTATGGAGTCGATTTGAGGGAATGACAGAGAAAAATGACTCAGTGGTTGAACTTGAGAGGATAAGGCTAGGAAAGCAACAGTTTTCAGTGTAAAACCGTAATGTGAGGTGGGAGAAAAACATAAGAAGTAAATCAGAGCATCACTGCGAGCGAATTCAGAGATATCTTTTAGAAGAAAATGTTTTGTCTAAGTGGTGCTAACAAGGGGCATTGTGTAGCAAATCCAAAGGTTCAAAAATTCATTCCAAAATAGACAGAAAAAGATATAAATAAATATGATAGGAAGAATATACACAAAGAAATAAGAACAATACATCTGGCTACTACAACTAGAATCTTTTCATCAAGTTACATGACCTTTGCATTAAATTTCGGTCAAAAAACTCAAATTACATACAATAGCTTTCGTCTACCAGTTTTTCCAACCAACCCTGTTTACATGAAAATGATCCCCATATATAGAAAGATAATGTCACCCTTGGATTCCAGGGTCGAGCTACTTCCTCCTAGAATCATGGATCCATTTTCATTGAAAGAGAACAATAACTTCAATGGATTCACTAAAAACAGAAAACCCAACTTTGCCAAATCATAATTGTAACTGAAATATTCCTTACAATCATTGAACATGATCAAAATTCAAACATACGGTTGTGACGAGTCATCATGTGAATGTTTGGAAACTTTTTCATCACTGCACAACAAGTCTGCTATGCAATAGTAACTGACAACAAAAATGCAGTGGAATGTGCAACAAACTGGACAAATAGGTGTTAAATATGACATCATATCTCACTAATAAAAAACGATTTGTATAAACCGATAGATTTTTTGGTATATAAGATCATTATGAAGAAAAACCTCTCTTGGTTTCTATAAATTCATTTCCAGATGACTAGAATATGGGTCACAGAAATATCTCTCGGAAAGGAAATAATGAAAGATGAAAAATAGGGCTCAAATATTCCTTCAAATCTCCTAATCCGTGACTCATTTTCCAAATATGAGAGAGGTATTTATTATTTGGTTTGTCCTCAACAAACACCTCTCAGGGAGTTTCAAAAATTTTCCCCAGTTGGTCACAAATTGATCGTGAAGTTGACCATTAAACCTGACATTTTTCCAGTGCGACCTCTAGCTTGTGCACAGGAAAATCCACTGCGCGATGACATCCTCTGCATGACAACATCCTATACATGACATAATCCACTGCATGACAATATCCTATGCGTGATATAATCCACTACGCGACAACATCCTATGTGCGAGAGCATCGACTGCGCGACGAAATCCATTGCACGATAAAATCAATTGTGTGACAACAACCTATGCTTGAAGAAACCCACTGTGTGAAAACATCCTATGTGCGACAGAATCCACTGTGCGACAACATCCTATGCATGAAAAAATCCACTGTGCGACAACATCCTATGCGCAACAACATCCACTACACGATGAAATCCACTGCGTGATGAAATCCATTGTGTGACAACATCCTATACGTGACAACCCACTGTGCAACAAAATCCACTGCACGACATAATCCTTTGCGCGTTGAGATCCACTGTACGACAACATCATTTGCACAGTGAAGTTCTCAGCACAGCGCATAGCAAATTTTGCATCACGCAGTTGCAAATGGAAATGGAAATACTAACTGATAAGCTTCCTTTTGAAAACGACCCTTGGAGATGTTAAATGATGCCAGGCATAAAAACAATATGGGTGTTAACCATCATGATTTTGCAAATTGTTGACAAACCTCTAACCTCAGACATGAAAATCATGGTGCTAACAGTTGGCTCCAAAGAGGATGTTATCCTCCCTGTGAGGTAGCAAAGAATAGTAGATCAGATGCCTATCCATTGGATTGCTCCCAAACTCAACTTTCCAACTGTAACTTGTAACTTGCATCTGCTGAAAACCCAAACTTGTATATGCTCCAAACTGAAATTTGAAACTAAGATGAAAATGGAAACTGAAGGTTGCTAAACGAAATGCTCATACTACTGAGCTTATTCGTACTCCAACATACCCTAACTACTGAAAAAGATTCCAATCAAGTCAAATCAAAATTCTAATGAAACCATGGAAGAACTTTATCTACTTTTTTCTTTCTTTTCACATGCTTGCTCCAAAGCCTATTTACTGATAAATCTAAAAAAATAAAAAACATTGCGACTGTTTGTCGCCTCCAACAAAACTACAAATGGATCCTCTAGAACATACATAAAACAAAAATGATGTTTCACCCCTTCCACTACATCCTTGTTTTCATATATTTCAACCTGTTGATTACCACAAAAAGGCTATAAAATATGTTGAGACTACTAGAAATAACAATCTTTTGAATCAGAAGATAGTGTTGGCTGAAATTAAACTGCTAGTGGCAAGCAATCCATATCTAACACTGATGTTGATTGACCATCATATTTATTTCCAAGATGGTAGTTGATCACGGGCTTCAAATCTGAACTGAAACCACCTTCTATGTAATCAACAATAGCGCCATTAAAAGTATGAGAAGGTTTTTGATCCTTTTTACTGATGATAATTTTCTCATGTAAAACAATGTCACTGTGAATGCATTCAGACTTCACTGTTTGCTCTATTATATGATGATTTAATTTCAACAAATCAAAGGAAGAATAACATTATGGAAGACAATTTTCACTTGCAATTCCATTTCTTTCTTCATATTCAACATTATGCATGAAGGATTTCTTATTTGAAACATTATAAACATTTTTCTTCAGCAATTCGAAAGAAGAAAAAAACAATGACAAAGTTCTTTCACCTGATTCAAAACCTCCTTCATTTTCATCACTACTATTATATTTACATTTTTCAATTTCTTTGGATGGCTGAACATACTTATTTTCAGATTCATCTTCGACCAATGCCTGCAATTTTGAACTGACGATACCTTCTACATAACTAGTAACATGGTCATCAAACACATGAGAAGATTGTTGCAATTTCTTGTCAATTTTTTCCCATGAATCAGTGTGATTTTTCATCAGCACACATTCCTCTACCTCAATGATGATATTTAAATTTTATTTCAGCAATTTAAACGAAGCAAAGTATAAAGGTAAAGAATTTCCTTCAATTGATTCAATACTTTCTTCATATTCTTCTTTGTAGCTGTGATATGAAGGTTGATTGATCTCATTACACTGCTGAAAAGGAACATTTTCTGATAGAGAACATGTAGTTGGTTGTTCTAGGAAGTCAACATCATAATCTTCATCATATTCATAATATAAAGACAAATCCATGACATCTGCAATGTCATATAACAAGAAAAAGCTTGGGACATCAACCTGCTCTTTAGCATGCTAATTTGCAAATTCATTTTCTTGACTATCTACAAATGAATACATAAAACAATCATCCACATGCTTATCATGAGATCGATTGAAAGCTAAATTCACACCTTCTTTTTCAATAAGTCGAATACAATCTTTTGCAAAATCATCAACATTTAAAGCTTCAATAGGACATATGATATTATTAACCCTCTTCTCAAGATTCAAATCAACTGTTCTTTGTTCATATTCATTGTCATGTTCTTTAGCATCCAACTCCTCATTTCGAATTTGTTTACATGCTTGAATATTGTCTTCAACTTCCTCAGCATTGTTGAACATCTTTTGCAAAGACATAGACTTCCTCTCCATCAAAAGAAAAGCTAGTTCTGATTGAAAGGTTGTTACATAATGGAGCATGGAAACAACTTCAGGAGGTTGGAATTCTTTAGGAAGTTTATAATAAAGACTAGCAAACCTCCTACCAAAATTTGAAATGGTTTCATATTTCATTCTTCTCATGGAATAAAAATCTAAAAGGAGTAGATCTGAGGACTTTCTCTCAAACCAAAATCTTGAGAAATATTCCCTCAATCCATTCCTAAAGCTAATTGAATGAGGCTGCAAATGTCTGAACCATGCTTTGGAATCTCATTGTAAGGACTGAGAAAAGGCCCTCATAGACACATCATCATGTTTGACCTCAAAAAGGTCTATGAAATGCTCAAAGACCTGAATATGTTTTTCATTTGATTGTCCATCAAGCTCTCCATCAAACCTAGGAAGATACTTATAATGTTTCAGCGGAAAGTCATGAAGGATGGAAGGAAATTTAAGAGGATTGTATCTTTATTGAATTATTGAGGGTGCAGGGTTAATAACAGAAGGTACAAGCTCAAATTTGGTTTCATTAAGATCACAAGAATGATCATGAACATTATATGGCTCAAAGGAAAGAGCTTGGTGAATATCAGTTATACAAGAAGGAGGTATACCTACAATTTTCAATGAAGGATATACAAGGGTAGATCTCTAGGATTGATTTAAACACGATAGGTGAAGAAACATTATTTTGAAAAACTAAGGAAAGGACAAGAAGATATTGATAAAACATAAAAATACTTCTTGAACTAAACTTAATCTCGAGTACCTTATTTTTCCATATTTCTCTTCCATATCTCTGTCAATAGGTCTCATTCTCCAGTGGATTCTTTGAATCACACTTGAAGCTTGATTGGATTCTCCATGAAAACTTTATCTCTAGATTCTTCTTCTAGTGGAAGCACCTTCAACTGATTTTGTGATGTGTGGAGTCGCCAGAGCGTAAATACAACCAATATGTGCCTAAGTGTCTACTTCTCTCCTAGGGAAAATTTTCAATTTTGTCCCTGACAACGGTGCCAGAATGTTAGCACTCCATAAATCTATTCGGTTGATAAACAAACAATGAAGGTAACTTTTTCAACCAACTTTGAAAAACGAAACTAGCCTTTTAGATCTAGAGATGGATCTCTTGGAAGGTGTGGTCTTCGTGCAGTATATGGATCTAAAAGCAATGGCTAGATTTAACACCTTTTTAAAAATGGGCTCTAGTTATATTGGCGCAATAAAGTAAGACTTGGGCTATGGAGTTGATTTGGGGGAATGACATAGAAAAAATGACTCGGTGACTGAACTTGAGAGGATAAGGCTAGGTGAGAAACAATCTTCAATGTAAAACCGTAATGTGTGGTGGGAGAAAAACACGGGAAGTAACTCAGAGCACCATTGTGGGCGAATTCAGAGCTAGCTTTTAGAAGAAAACATTTTGTCTAAGTGGCGTGAACAAGGGGTGTTGTGCAGCGAATCCACATGTTAGAAAATTCATTCCGAAATAGAAAGAAAAATATATGAATAAATATGATAGGAAGAACATGCACAATACATCTGACTGCTACAACTAGAATCTTTTGGTCAAGTTACATGACCTTTGCATTAAATTTCGGTAAAAAACTCAAATTACATACAATAGTTGTCATCTACCAATTTTTCCAACCAACCCTGTTTACTTGAAAATGATCCCCATATATAGAAATCTAATGTCACCCTTGGTTTCTAGGGTGAGTTTCTCCCTCATAGAATCATGGATCTATTTTCTTTGAAAGAGAACAATAACTTCAAGTGATTCACTAAAAATAGAAAACCCGACTTTGTCAAATCATAATCGTAACCGAAATATTATTTATAGTCATTCATAATGATAAAAATTTGAACATATTGTTGTTATGTGTCATGATGTGGATTTTTGGACACTTTTCATCCCTACACAAGAAGTCTGCTATGCAATAGTAACCGACAAAAGAAGCATAGCAGAACAAACTAGGAAAATAGGCGTTAAAGATGACATCGTATCCCACTGATAAAAAACAATTTTTATAAGATGAGAATTTTTTTTTTAGTTAAGATCATTATAAATAAAAAACTCTCTTTGTTTCTTTAAATTCATCTCCATCTCGTCGAAATATGTGTCACAAAAACATCTCTCAGAAAGGAAATCATGAAAACTGAAAAATAGGGCTCAAAGATTACTTCGAATCTCCCAATATGTGACACATTTTTCAAATCTGAGAGAGGTTTTTATTATTTGGTATTTCCTTGTCAAAAAGTCTCGGCCATTTTCAAAATTCCTCTCCAGTTGGTAATAGATAGATCCTGAAGTTGACCACTAAACTAGTCATTTTTGCAATGTGCCCTGTAGCTTGTGCATAGGAAAATCCAATGTGTGATGACATCCTCTATGTGAAAAAATCTTATGAGTGACATAATCCACTGTGCGACAACATCCTATGTGTCAAAACATCCACTGCATGACAAATCCACTGTGGGATGAAATCTACTACATGACAACATCCTATGCATGACAGAATCCACTGTGAGGCAACATCCTATGCACAACAGAATCTGTTGTGCAACAACATCCTATGCATGACAACATCCATTGTGCGATGAAATCCACTATGTGATGAAATACACCATGTGACAACATCCTATGTGTGACAACCCACTGTGCGAAAAAATCCACTGCGTGACAGAATGCTTTGCATGGTGAGATCCACTCCATGACAACATCCTTTTTCACAGTGAAGTGTTCAGCGCAGTGCGTAGAAAATTTTGGATCATGCAGTTGAAAATGGAAATGGAAATAATAATTGATAATCTTCCTTTTGAAACTAACCCTTGGAGATGTTAGATGATGCCAGGCATAAAAACAATATGGCTGCTAACCAGCATGATTTTGCAAAATTTTGACAAACTTCTAACCTTTGGCATGAAAATCATGGTGCTAACAGATTGGAAGGGGGTCTCAGCTTGAGGGATTAAGTCCTTGGGAATAATAATTTATTATTATTCCAAAGTGGTGTGAAAGGTATGCTTTTATCCTAAGTCCTAGGAGAGGCAATGCATGCAGTTCCAACGTGTGCAAAAGGGAACGCATACTAAATGGAGTGCATTCAGCTTCATGGGTGACATGTGTCAGCCTATGCACATGCAATTTAAACTAAGAATTGATTTGTGATGGGGGTTCATAGCTAAGATATCAATAAAGAAAAACCTCTCTCCATTTCTTTAAATTCATCTCCAGATGGTCGGAATACATGTCACAAAAACATATCTTGGAAAGGAAATCATGAAAGATGAAAAAATAGGGCTCAAATATTCCTTCGAATATCAAAATATCTGACACATTTTGAAAATATGAGAGAGTTTTTGATTATTTGGTTTGTCTTCAACAAAACAATCTCGGGGATTTTCAAAATTCTTCTCTAGTTGGTCAGAAATTGATCCTGAAGTTGACCACTAAACCAATCATTTTTCCAGTGTGACCTATAGCCTTTGCATAGAAAATCCACTATATGATGACATCCTCTACATGACAACATCCTATGCGTGACAAAATCCATTGCGCGACAACATCCTATGTTTGACATAATCCATTGCACGACAACATCCTATGCACGACAACATCCACTACACGACAAAAATCCATTGTGCGATGAAATCCACTACGTGACAACATCCTATGCATGATAGAAACCACTGCATGAAAACTTCCTATGTGCAACAACATCCATTGCATGATGAAATCCACTATGTGATGAAATCCACTACGTGACAACATCCTATGCAGCGCATCCCACTGCGTGACGAAATCCACCGCATGACATAATCCTTTGTGCGGTGAGATCCACTGCGGGACAACATCCTTTGTGCGGTGAAGTGCTCAATGCAACACGTAGAAATTTTTTTAGTGCACAGTTGCAAATGAAAATGGAAATAATCACTCATAAGATTCCTTTTGAAACTGACCCATGGAGATGTTAGATGATCCCAGGGATAAAAACAATATGGCTGCTGACCAACATGATTTTGCAAATTATTGATAAGCCTCTAACCTTATCCATGAAAATCATGGTGCTAACGACTGGATCTAATGGGCATGTTATCTTGATGCAAACCCTATCGGCCCCTCAGGGGTGATATCTTCTCACAGGATCATTCTTCAACCCCTCTGAGCCGGATCAATGCTTTCGAATCCTCACTGGAATCTGCAATTTATCAACTCACTGGTCCCTTGTCGCAGCTCGCAATCTTCCAAGTTCGTGGGTCCTGGCTCCTAACTCTTCCACTCAAATCTTGAGATACCCGAGATCATGAAATGGGGATAAATCTTTCTTCCATCAGTGCCCTCCTTGTGCGACCACCGGCTAGGCTAAGTGTTAGTACTTTCCACCTCTCACGCCTTCGTGAGTTCAACTATCGAGCCTTGGCATCTTTCTTTCTCGAACCCCTGAGAGGCGAGACTTGACTTTTATCCTCTTGTTCTCGCTTCTCACAACTTCATGAGTCAAAGGCTTGAATCTTTGTTCCCTTTCCTCCCGAGTACCCGAGATGCGAGAGGTCAACGGGGTGTTGACTCCTTCGAATATCTGACATCTGTTCACTGGTCCACTTCTTGGGCCCACTGTGCAGTTCTGCCACGTGTTCCTCGTGCTAGTTCTTGGCACTTCGCGGCTTCATTTCTTACAACTTCGAGCACTCAAATTTTGGGCTCTCACCCTGCAAACCTCCGAGTTCATGAGATCCTCTGATCTCTGACACATGTCCTCCTCCAATGGACATCTTAGATTACTTCGCGACTTTACTTCTCATGACTTGGAGCACTCAATTATTGGGCTTTCAGCCTATGAACCTCCAAGTTCACGAGATCTCTAGATCTCTGCCATCTATCCTCCTTTTAATGGATGGTCTTGATCCACTTCGTGACTTCGCCACTCGCGAAGTTGAAAAACTTCTCCTTCGAACCTCTGATGTTTGAGTCCCTGATACAGGTGATCTTGCGACATGTGTCCTTCTTTTGGTGAATGGCTCAGATTCCTTCGCTATCTCGAGACTTCACCTTTTTCACTCTCGCGAGTCTCACGACAAATTTTTCAACCCTTCACCTCCCGAAACCTCGAGATGTGAAATATGTGAGTGATCTGACGGCACTATTGGCCCAAATCATACGGATCTGTTCTCCCCTAAACTTAAATGAAAAACACACTCACAGTAAACCTCCTTTTTCCTTTACAAGATCTGATAGTCCTCGAAACCTCATGAATTCCCCTCACTGAATTCCAACCATCCAAATCTCCCTTGATGATTTCTATGAAATGAACATGGTGTTCTTCCATGAAATTCCTCCTTCCTGCAACAACGTCACTGCACCTCCTCACAACTCTTAAAGGCACTAACCCTCTTGAACTTGAGTAAAAAAATCCTCAAGTCCTTTTGGGGAAAATCCCTGCACGCACTCCTTGCGGGAATTCTTCAAATACTTCCACATATTTGAGCCCCTCCGACTCTACGCACTCCCTGCAACAGTAGTCTTTCAACAACTTCGCTCAGTTTGCAAACACTGAGACTTCACTTAGCCTGTGCACTCCTTCCATGGCTCCTATGCTTAATTTGCACTCCTATGAGAATGAGAACCATGTTATCTCTCCTGAGCTTGCAGAGACAAACTCTGACCTCTGTCAACGCACACCTTGTGGACGATTTCACTGCACTCCTTGTAGGAAAACTCTTGCTCAAGAAGAGAAACAATTGAAACTCATTTCTCACTCTCTCTTTCTTTAGATTTCAGACATTTAAATATGAAACCAAACATTGACACATCAAAGCAAATGCATAACAGAGAATAAATAAGTATGAGCATGACATTCAATCATGCATACACAGAAAGTATTTGAACAACATGATTCTTAGTCAAACTTCATGTATTAATCTCAGAACTTTTGCACATGTTTTTCTTTTTTTTTACACAGCTCCCTATTTCTGTTCTCCTATGTGCTCTTCTCATATTGCTTCTTATTGTTACAATAATACAAGGGAGGGTGTCTATATCTCGTTTCCCTCTTCACTCCTAAAACTGTCTAATCTAGGAATTCAATCCTACCTACTTACATTCATTAAATTAAATGCTTTCACCTAATACAGATGAGAGTGGGACGCTCAAGGTCTATTTACAAATCAAGAAGTACGCCTCTCTTTAACTATTACATTTACGTTTGGCACATCCACTTCAAAAACATTCAAACAATTTTATCACATGCCAAAATGTGTTAGCATTGCCCATGCTCGCTTGATGTTGGCGATGCTCCTGCATCATACTCCCTCGCTTGAAAATTTTCATGGGCTCCTATCCATGAGCTCTTGCATGGTCTGTCCATGCTTTTGGATTTCTGCTTCATTTTCCCAACTGGCATCTTCAACTGGAAATCCCTTCCACTTGACCAAGTATTCAAAGTATTCTTTTCTCCTAGTCCTCTTGCTAACTCTTTTGTCTAGTATTCTTTTCATATGTGGCTTCTCTGCAACTAGCATCTGTTTAGCCCGCTGGAACTCTGGTTGTTCACTGTCTATTCCTGCTTCCTCAGCTTTGTATGGGTATAAATCTGAGACATTGAATATCAGAGAAATTCTGATCCCATCAGGTAGTTCAATCTCATAAGCATTTGCCCCAAATTTCTTAAAGACCTTACATGGTACGATCTTCTTCATCTTTAGTTTGTTATATGTCCCCTTCGGGAACCTTTCCTTTCTCATATGTGCCAGAATCAAATCACCAACCTCAAATTGAAGTTGTCTCCTATGTTGATTTTCTCTGCGCTTATACTCTTGGCTCAAATTCTGTAATCACTTCTCCACCTGGCTGTGAAGTTCCTTGATTGCTTCCGCGAAATCCTCTGCACTAGCACTCCTAGGTGCATTCTGTTCTGAATCTCTCAATTCAGAAAATCCCCTTAGTTGCATCCCATAAACAATTTGGAATGGACTCTACCCTGTGCTTCTGTTGATTGAATCATTATGAGAAAATTCCACCTATGGAAGAATATTGTCCCATTGACTGTGGTGTTCTATCACCAAGATCCTCAACAAGTCTCCCAAACTTATGTTCACAACTTTTGTCTGTCCATCCATCTGAGGATGATAAGATGAACTAAACGACAAGTTTGTTCCCATATTTTTCCATAATTTTCTCTAGAAGTGTCCCATGAACTTGGTGTCTCGATCCGAAACTATGCTCCTTGGTAAGCCGTGAAGCCGAATGACTTCTTTGAAAAACAGGGTCGCAATGTGATTTGCATCAATGGTTTTCTAATATGGTATGAAGTGTGCCATTTTAGAAAATTTATCTACCACTACAAAGATCAAATCAAAACCTCTTTGTGTTCTTGGTAACCCCAATATGAATTCCATGCCGACTGCATCCCACGTCTTGTCAGGTATGGGTAATGGTTGATAAAATCCTGCATTCTGCCTCTTCCCTTTTGAATGCTGACATATTCTACATCTATCCACGAATATTTTGATGTATGCTCTCATTCCTGGACAAAAATATGACTCATTCAACTTTGTGAACGTCTTGTCATGACCGAAATGCTCAGCCAATCCTCCACTATGTTTCTCCTTCAACAAATTCTCCCTCATGGAGCATTTTGGAATACAAAGTTGATTACCCTTAAATAGTAATCCTTCTTGGATCATGTATTCTATCCATTGACTTCTATCCCTGAGAATTGGATTCTTAGCTGCTTCATATGCCTCCTTAAAATCTAGATCATCTCTATACTTGCCCCTGAGATCATCAAAACCCAATGTTTTGACTCTGAACTCCTGCATCAGCAAACATTTCCTGCTCAAAGCATCAACAACTTTGTTAGCAGTTCCATAAATATGCTTAGTTACAAAAGTAAATTTCTACATGTATTCAACCCATTTAACATGTCTTTGATTCAACTTCTCCTATTGAGTCACAAATTGCAAAGCATGATTGTCACTGTATAAGACAAACTCCTTAGGAATCAAGTAGTGTCTCCACTTCTTCAATGCTTGAATAATAGCATAGAACTCCTTGTCATACGTGGAGTATTTCATTTTCGCTTCATTCAGCTTCTGGCTAAAGTATGCTATCAGTCTGTCTTCTTGGCTCAAGACTGCCCTTATTGCAAATCCACTTGCATCACATTTTACATGAAATGTCTTTGTAAAATCAGGCAACACCAAAACTGGTTGTTCCATGATTTTCTTCTTCAACAAATTGAAGCTTTTCTCAGCCTCTTCTGTCCAGTGAAAATACTTGTGTCTCTTCTTCACTGTGTCCATCATCGATGCACTAATTCCACTAAAATTCATGATGAACTTCCTATAGAAACTAGCCAATCCATGGAAACTTCTCACCTCAAATATACTCTTCGGTGATGGCCAATTCTTAATTACCTCCACCTTATCTGGATCCATCCTCAATTTATCTGTAGAAATAACAAAACCCAAATAAATGAGATATGTCTTCATGAATGAAGATTTCTTCATATTTATCAGCAACTTCTCTTGTTGTAGCCTCTGCATCACTGTAGCCAAATGTTTCAGATGCTTTGCCTCTGTTTTACTAAAAATCATTATGTCATCAAGATACACAATGACAAACTTTTTGATGAACTCCTTTAGGACTTCGTTCATCAACCTCATGAAAGTACTTGTCACATTCGTTAAGCCAAATGGCATAACAAGCCATTCATACAACCCTTCATTAGTCTTGAAGGTTGTCTTCCATTCATCACCTTCCCTCATATTAATTTGGTGATAACCGCTTTTCAAATCAATCTTTGAAAAAAATTGGCCCCACTTAAGCAATCCATCAAATCATCCATCCTTGGTAATGGAAATTTGTACCTAATGGTTATCTTGTTGATCGCTCTCAATCCAGTACACATCCTCCAGCCTCCATCTTTATTTAGACCGAGTATTGTCGGAACAACACACAGACTCAAGCTTTCTCTGACCAAACCTTTGTCCATTAAATCCTGGAATTGTCTTTTGACTTCTTCATTCTCCTGCGGTGTCAATTTGTACACTTATTTTTTTGGTAAACTGGCTCCAGGTATGAGATCAATATGATGACTCACACTTCTGATCGGTGGCAACGAATGAGGTAGTTCATCCACTGCTATGTCAACGAACTCTTCCAGCAGTTCCTGAACCTCTTCCAGTAAATCATCTACCCTTGTACTGGTTAAAATAATCTTTGTCTTCCTAACCACAATGAATTGTGGTTCCTCCTTCTTCTTAAGCTCTGTAAGAAGTTCCTTCCCACTCATGAGAAGTACAGTGTTGCTCACCTCTAGTTTTACCCCTTTGTCCTTGATCAGTAACAACATGTGAGTTCTCCCATTCTTCTCTAGGGTGTATGTGTTCTTCTTCCCATCATGAATCACATTCCTATCATATTGCCATGGTCTACCCAACAATAGATGACAAACATCCATGGGAATAACATCACAGAGTATTTCATCTTTATACCCTCCTATTTTAAATTCAACTAAACATTGTTTACTGGCATTTACCTGATGTCCTTTTTGTAGCCATGAAACTCTGTATGGGCTTGGATGTTCAATAGTTTGCAGCTCCAGCTTTTCTACCATCTTTGTAGAAACGAGATTATCTATGCCACCAATGTCCACAATCACCTTGCATACCCTGTCCTTAGTTTTGCAAGAAGTTCGGAAAAGACTGTTTCTTTGCATTGGATTCTCCACCTCCTTCTCTGGTGTCAAAATAACTTTTCACATCATCAACGATCTTTCGCCTTCAGCATCCTCTGCCTCAACATTTTGCCTCTGTGTTTCGGCGATGTGAGTTTCACCCCCTTCCTTCTTTTTTTCTGGACACTCATAAGATTTGTGTCCAACTTTTCCACATGCTAATCATTTTACCACTCCACCTCTTCCTCTTCCTCTACCTCTGGTACGAGGAAAAATGTTTACATCAGCATACCGACCGCTCTGTTCGGTATGCTGCCCTCTTTTTGAACTTCCACCTCTCTCAGTTTGAGTTTGATGTTTCTTCCAGTCTTCCTTGGGTTTTTGGTTTCTATCTTGGACGATTGATTTTCCCCTGGGCTGACTTTTGCCTTGGCCTCTTTGACCTTGTTTTTGGCTCAACTTCTCTTTAGCCTTTAGAGCCATTTGATAAGCATCTTCCACCATTTGGATGATCATCATGCTCATCTCATCCTGACTGTCGTATCTCAGACCATTCATATATCTGGCAACTTTTTCATCATAACTTTCGCAATGACCTGCCTTGATGTTCAACCTGTAGAATTATTCAGTGTATTCCTTTACTGTCATCAGTTTCTGTCTCAAATTTTTCATTCTCTGAAACAGAGTAATCTAGTAATCCCTGGGAATAAATTTTTCCTTCATCTTTGCGATCATCCTATCCCAACTCTTGATTTTCTGCTTTCCCTTGTAGTGTATGTCATCTTGTAGCTCATCCCACCACAATGTTGCATGTCCTTTCAATCTGGTGACAACATGTTTGAACTTTTTGTCCTCTTCGATATCTTCATAATCAAAATATGTGTCTAGAGCTCTAATCCAGTCTAGAAGCTCTTCGACATCCAAATTTCCTTCGTATACTGGAATGTCCATTTTTTCCTTAGCACCCATTCTTGCAACAGCCCTAATCAGGTGTTCGTTTGCTGCATCTTCTTCTATGACCTCTTCTCCTTCATGTTCGACCTCATTTTCACTTTCGGAATCACTAATATCCCCAACACCAGTTGTGTGCCTCTGTGTTGTCTCCTTGTCCTCAAGTCTGGTGCGTAGGTCACACATCTCTCTTTCTATGGATGGATCAGGCATTTGCCTACCCCTTCTTCTTGGTATTTCCCTCTCCTCAGCGACATGGTGAATCTTCCTTTTCTCTGCTACAGAAAGAAAATAAATCTTTGTTCTCTGATACCACTTGACACAGACCCTATCGGCCCCTTGGGACCAAGATCTGCTCACAGGATCGTTCTTTAACCACTTCAAGATGGATCAGTTCTTTCGACTCCTAACTAGAATCTGTAATTTATCAACCCACTGGTCCCTTCTCACAGCTCGCAATCTTGCGAGTTCGTGGGTCCTGCCTCCCAACTCTTCCCCTCAAATCTCACGATACCCGACATCGCGAAATGGGGATAACTCTTTCTTCCGTCAATTCCCTCCTTACACAACCACCGACTAGGCTAAGCGCTATAAAGTTTTTCTTCTCATGCCATTGTGAGTTCAACCATCAAGCCTTAGCACATTTCTTTCCCAAACCCCCGAGAGGTGAGAATTGAATTTTCTCCTCTCGTTCTCGCTTCTCGCAACTTCGTTCCCTTTCCTCCCGAGTACCCAAGACATGAGAGGTCAACAGGGTGTTGACTCCTATGAATATCAGACATGTGTCTACTGGTCCACTTCTCGGGCCCACTGTGCAGTTCTACCACGTGTCCCTCGTGCTGGTCCTCGACACTTCATGGCTTCGCTTCTCACAAATTTGATCACTCAAATTTTGGGCTCTCACCCGATGAACCTCCAAGTTCACGAGATCCTCTCATCTCTGACACCTGTCCTCCTCCAATGCACAGCTTAGATTACTTCGCGACTTTTCTTCTTGCGACTTGGAGTGCTCAATCCTTGGGCTTTCATCCTGCGAACCTCCTAGTTCGTGAGATCTCTAGATCTATGGCACCTTTCCTCCTGCTAACGGATGGTCGTGATCCACTTCGTAGCTTCACCACTCGCGAAGTTGAAAAAATTCTCCTTCGGACCTCTGATGTCCGAGTCCCCAATACGGGTGATCTCGCGACACATATCCGTCTTCCGGCGAATGGCTCAGATTCCTTCGCTATCTCGGAACTTCACC
Organism: Picea abies; assembly: GCA_900067695.1. Lineage (NCBI taxonomy): Eukaryota > Viridiplantae > Streptophyta > Pinopsida > Pinales > Pinaceae > Picea > Picea abies. Next base: position 23,251 of record CBVK0102136042.1, read on the forward strand.
TTTCATGCTCTCGCGACTCTCTCTACAAAGGTTTCTACCCTTCACCTCCCGAAACCCCGAGATGCGAAATATGTGAGTGATCTGACAACATTGTTAGCCCAGATCCTATGGCTCTGTTCTCCCTTGAACTTAAACAAAAAACACACTCAATGTAAACCTCCTTTCTCCTCTGCAAGATATGACGATCCTTGGAACTTCATGAATTCCCCTCAGCGAATTTCGACCATCCAAATCTCCCTTGATGATTTCTGCGAAATGAACAGGGTGTTATTTCATGAAATTCCTCCTTCCTACAAAAACGTCACTACGCCTCCTCACAACTCTTCAAGGAACTAACCCTCTTGAAATTGATTGAAAAAATCCTCAAGTCCTTTCAGGGAAAATCCCTACACGCACTTCTTGCGGCAATTCTTCAAATACTTCCATGTATTTGAGCCCCTCCGACTTTACGCACTCCCTGTGACAGTAGTCTTTCAACAACTTCACTCAGTTTGCAAACACTGAGACTTCACTCAACCTACGCACTCCCTGCACGACTCCTGTGCTTAATTTTCACTCCTATGAGAATGAGAACCATGTTATCTCTCCTGAGCTTGCAGAGACGAACTCTGACCTCCTTCAATGCACACCTTGTGGATGATTTCACTGCACTCCTTGCAGGAAAACTCTTGCTTAGGCAGAGAAACAATTGAAACTCATTTCTCACACTCCCTTTCTTCATATTTCAGACATTTAAATATGAAATCAAACATTCATGCATCAAAGCGAATGCATAACAAAGAATAAATAAGCATGAGCATGACATTCAATCATGTATACACATAAAGTATTTGAATGCCATGATTCTGAGTCAAACTTCATGTATTAATCTCAGAACTTCTACACATGGTTTTTTTTTTTTTTTTTACACAGCTCCCTGTGTCTTCTCTCCTATGCGCTCTTCTCATAATACTGCTTATTGTTACAATAATACAAGGGAGGGTGTATATATCCCGTTTCTCGCTCCTAAAATTGTCTAATATAGGAATTCAATCCTACCTAGTTACATTCATTAACTTAAATTCTTTCACCTAATACAGACGAGAGCAGGACGCTCAAGGTATATTTACAAATCAGTAAGTACACCTCTCTTTAACTATTACATTTACATTTGGCGCATCCACTTCAAAAACATTCAAACAATTTTATCACATGACAAAATGCATTGGCGTTGCCCACGCTCGATTGATGTTGGCGATGCTCCTACATCATATCCTCCCTGTGAGGTAGCAAAGAATAGTAGACCAGATGCCTATCCATTGGGCTGCTCCCAAACTCAACTTTCCAATTGTAACTTGTAACCTGCAACTGCTGAAAAACCATTGTTGTATATGCTCCAAACTGAAATCTTAAACTAACCTGAAAATGAAAAATGCATGTTGCTAAAAGAAATGCTCATAGTACCAAGATTATCTGCACTTCTACCTAACATAAATACAAGGAAATATGTCAATCAAGTGAAATCAAAATTCTAATGCAACCATGAAAGCACTTTATCCACTTTTTTCTTTCTTTGCACATACTTTCTCCAAAGCCTGTCTACTGATAAGCCATTCAAAAATTTATCTATAAATTCAAATCCCCAAAAATTAAAAACCTTGGGACTATTTGTCACCTCCAACAAAACTACAAATGGATCCTCCAAAACATACATAAAACAACAATCATGTTTCACCCCTTCCACTACATCCTTGTTTTCATGTAATTCAACCTGTTTATTACCACAAAAAGGTTGAAAAATATGTTGAGACTATTGGAAATAACAATCTTCTAAATCAGAACATAGTGTTGGCTGCAATGAAACCCCTAGTGGCAAGCAATCCATATCTAACACTGTTGTTTATTCACCATCATATTTATTTCCAAGATGGTATTTGATCACAGGCTGCAAATCTGATCAACAACAGTGTCATTAAAAGTACGAGAAGGTTGTTGATCCTCTTCACTGATAACAATTTTCTCATGTAAAACAATGTCACTTTGAATGCAGTTAGACTTCACTTCTTCCTCTGTTATCTCATTATTTACTTTCAACAAATCAAAGGAAGAAAAACATATGGAAGACAGTTTTGACTTGCAAGTCCACTACTTTATTCATATTCAACATTATGCTTGGAGGATTTCTGGTTTGAAACATTATAAACATTTTTCTTCAACAATTCAAAAGAAGAAAAACACAATGGCAAGGTCCTTTCCCCTGATTCAAAACCTCCTTCATTTTCTTCACTACTGTCATATGCATTTTTTTCAATTTCTTTAGCTTGCTGAGCATGCTCATTTTTAGATTCATCTTCGACCAATAGCTGCAATTTTGAATTGACAATACCTTCTACATAACAAGTAACATGGTCCTCAAACACGTGAGAATATTGTTGCAATTTCTTGTCAATTTTTTCCCATGAATCAATGTGATTTTGCATCAACACACATTCCTCTATCTTAGTGATGATCTTTAAATTTTATTTCAACAATTTAAACGAAGCAAAGCATCAAGGTTATTCAAGTGTCATCGACTAGGGGTTTGCATGCTTCCACCTGCATCAACCTCATAACTGATCATACAAGTAAGAACCACAATGATCTCGCTAATGTGAAGCAAATCTTGTCGATCCTGCCTGAATATATTCTGCCTCTGGTCAGCGCTGTTAACTAGGAAAATATCCGTCACGATTTTGAGAACTCTTTGTTCACTGCATACATTTCGAGCGAAATTCATATAGTCAAGAGTCAATTAGGGAAGATCTCATTATTGAAGCACATCGACTTCAACTTAGGAGATCAGAAGAACCTATGGAGCCCCTAGCCACACAATTTTCTATCTTGTGGTATACCAATGACATGATGAAGAAATGACAGTCAAATGTCGTGTTTCATAGGTCTTATCAGCGGTTGAAATTCTCCATTGAAGCATTCTCGCATATGACACTGCATACTCTTCATCGTTACTGACCCATAACGAAGTTCTGTGGTGATCCTCACTTCATTTACATCACCGTGCGAAGAGATGAGGACTAGGAAATATTGTAGTCATACTATAAGCTCACAGATGAAGATATGGAATAGATCATAAAGGAATGGACAAAATAATTTCTTGAACCTATTGCTAATGCAAAGTTATCTCACACTGACACTATAGGAAGCTCGATGGTCACGGGAGCTGAACATGTTGGACATTCCCGTGGGACGAAGAAGCATAAAAAGCAGGTTGAATTCCAAGACATAGAGAGTGAAAAAGAGGATGAAGAGGAAAAATCTAGAGATAACAGGTCTGGCTCACCAGGAGGAGGAGAAAACGAAGAAGAAGGGTAGGAAGGAGGAGAAGACAAAGCAAAGGGAAAGGAAGGAGGAAATGAAGAAAAAGAAGAGTAAGGAGGATGTGAAGCTACCACCCCTACACTTTAATATCCCCCTATCATGACAGTGTCCCCACAGAAGAGGAAAGTTACTCCAAAGAAACCCTTAGCAAGGAAGAAGATGCACACCAATAAGCCACAGTTGGAATCCACTCTCACTAACAACGACACCTCTGAAGACATGTTGTAGAGATACAAAGAGAAACATGCATAGTTGTATGAAAAGATTGAGAGGGAGTTGAAGGAAGTGCAACAGGCTATTCGTTTGATCCACGCAGTGCCTACAACTCTATCTAACCATTCCTCATCACAGACCATAGACTTGGAGGAAGAACCAACTCCACAAGGTACACAAGGGATTTGGATCACCCTCCCCTAGTATAGCATCAAGTTTCCCAGCCCCAAAGTAGTATAGGTTATCCCCAACTTGGATGTTGAGGTTAACCTTAAAGGAATACCTCCAAGTCATGTCAAAGTATTGGAGACAGAGTTGAAGGCATACATGAAAGAACAGAGAGAAATGCCCTTTGAAAGAGAAGCCCAGTTAAGAAGGCTTGCTAATGAAACAAAAGCTCGGTTCTAGAGAGTTCAGGAAGATAAGGATAAGGATACATAAGCCTTGAAAAAAGATAAAAACAAAGTCCTAGTACAGTTATGAGCAATGCAAGATAGTGTAGCTTCCCATGAAAGTGAGAAAGCAGAGGTTCAAGTGAAGCTTCAGGAGGAAAAGAGAGTTTGCAAAGCCCAACTACAGAAAGAAAAAGAGCAGTTGCTCACAGAGCAGTCCATGGTCAAAGAAATAATAAGGAAAGAATGCCTCTCTATACCAGGCTTGGTACAGGAGGAGTAAGAGCATGTCAAACCTGAAGTAGAGAAGTTCAGAGAGACCCTCCAGTAATTTCATGATAGGATAGTTGAACTAGAGTCCCGAGAAGTACCAAGTGTTAGAATATAGAAGATTGTGTGCTCATTTTACCATTGACAATACCCTTGTCACCCAACCATAGGCCTAATCCACCCTCCGAGCATCTTAACCTTGACTGAGAATTACTCCGAAAGCAAACCCTAGGCTAGATAGCCAAACAAGGTGTAGCGCATCTTCCTCCAAGCATAGTGCACCACAAATAGTTGATCAGATAGTCCAAACCCTAGCCAGGAGATAGTCCAAGCCAATACTGAAAGCTAGTTGTTGTTGTAGCTGCAGCTGCAACCCTCCTCCACATGTGCACTCCAAATTGGGAACTGCAATTATGCGATGTGTCAAATGAGAACTCACACCCTGTATTTATAATGGTTCTGCCAGATTTGTTGGGGCTGAATTCTCCTTCTGGATAGTGTATGTCTAGTATATTATTATTATTTCTGGTCGACTTCTTCTCTTGTAGGCTAACAACCTAATATAAATTATCTTCTTGAGCTGACAAGACTTCTAGGGTTATTATCCAACTCATTAGGGTTTTCTCTTGCTTTTTGGAGTCTGCTATTCTCGTTAGGTTCACATGTGGAGGTAAATACCTCCCAAAACTACCATAATATTAACACTCCCTCCTAGCTAGGGAGGTATTACAGGTAATGGTCTTGAGCACAAAAATATACCATTTACCCAGTAGCATCAATATAGTCATCTAGACTATCTCATGACTAGATCATGAGAATCACCATCACCATCAGATGCATCATCCCTCAAAGCCATACTTCATCTGAGTAATTAGACATGTTGCTGGATAAGTTACTCACACCATAGAGTGATACAAGAGACACTCTTATAATCTAGAGGAGTAAATGTTATGAACCAATTTTCGTCTGGAAAATCTTTGTTCATCATTCGTCTGGATGGTGATTATTTTCAATAAACTGCTGATAGTCTTCAAGGAAATTAGAACAGAAATAGAACACAACCGTGTCTATCCATAGTAGTAAATAACTACAATCTAGTGGTTCACTACCACACCAAGTAACACACAAGTACTTGATAAAAAATGTATAGTCATGAACAATGGAACATATCCACCACAGTAGTCTTCATCTACTATCATACAGTATTCATAACAAACATCTGATAGCAACCTGCATAGAAACAATGTTATGATATAAACTAAATCATCTGGGCAAATATTTCACTCACATCTGTGAGCTCTGAAAGAATATCTGCCGCGGGAATAGTGGAACATATCCACCACAGTAGTCTTCATCTACTGTCTTCATAACAAACATCTTATAGAAACCTGCACAGAAACGATGTTATGATATAAATTGAATTATCTAGGCCAATGTTTCACTCATTTCTGTGAGATATGAAAGAATATCTACCCTCAAGGTAGAACAATGAGATATCTATCCACTATTCTTCTCAAATAAGGAAGAATAATTGTCTTGTCTTATGAACATGGACCATTCCCCACCCTGGGCCATTCTTCCTACACTAATCAAATTGCACCCTAGAGAGAATGTATAACCCTAAGGAATGTTGAATCTAGAACATTCCCCACCCTAGGACATTCCTCCTACACTAATCAAAGTGTGCCCTGGAGAGAATGTATAATCCTAAGGAATGTCGAGTCTGGACCATTCCCCACCCTAGGCCATTCCTCCTACACTAATCAAAGTGCACCCTAGAGAGAATGTATAAACCCTAAGGAATGACTATCCGGACCATTTCCTACTTTAACCACAAGAGGAAAAGTTTTTCTTGCATCAACCTCCAAAACGAACCATTCCTCATGTTAACCACAATGAGAAATCATTGTTCGGCGAGGTTGGCCAGTCTTCTTGAGTAACCCTCAAGAAGAGAGACTGCCCTAGATCACTCCCCATGTTAGCCACAATGGGAATTTGATGTCTAAGATACATCAACAATCAGACTACCTCCCATGTTAACCACAATGGGAAGTCACTATCCATCAAACATCTCAATCCACTTTCTGAACAAGAAAGCATCTGTCCAGGATGGACTATTTTTCAAATTTAAAAATGAAATGTATTCAATAATGTTTTTAGTGCTCCCTCTTAACTTGGAGAGTCATTTATTCATTTTTCAATAAGAAGGAAGTTGTTTCCACGAGCTCCGTCTTGAGTATGCAAAATCTTTCATCTTGGATAGAAGCTTTGCCAAAATGTCTGCTTATTTGCTCATCTGTGGAGATATGTACTGGAGAATCATTTTCTCCTTTCTAGACTTCAGCATGGATAATGTAATGCTTGATTTCAAATGTACTTTAGTCTAGAACACTGTGAAGGCTTCATATAGATATGAACAATAGAGTATATCATAGCTGGAAAGCTGGAACATATCTATGTGGCACTTCTTCTGTTATCATGAGATCTGATCTACTGATAGTCATCTTTATAGGAAATCTTCACCACAATTCTATTGTGCACTGAAGGTTATCCACCAAGTTATCTTCTTCTATCTGCATACAAGAGTCTCTTTTTGGTATGTCTCAAAGTCTTGAGATTTCTTTTCATATGCTCTTTATTCAATTTCTCTGGAGAACATTCTTTACATTCATTTGATGTATAACTCCAACTCATGGATGTTGCAGATGATATTATGTAGAGATAAGTCTAGTTTACTGGAACAGGTAATCATCATAGTCTTCTCCCTCCATCTGGGAGAACCTCTAGTTCTATATCTCGCAATGCTTTCATTTATAAGTCTTCCATACATTGTTCTTCATCAGAACTTTACGTTCTTATGCTTGATTGATTTTAGTGAGTTCATATCAGGCTGGTAATCTTGTTATTGTTGATACAATGACTAGTTGTTCTGGTTCCTCTTTCTTTCATGGAATCCTCATGTTATTCTTCATGTTTTTGTTTAGTTATTGGGTTCATGGAGTTTCTTATAGATTCCATGCCCTAGAGATTCCACTTCTTCCTTTCATCATAGGATCATGGATCTGGATGGACAACCAGGAATACTTTAAGGCTTCTCTTCGAAGAAGTCTTCTTTTGCAGTTGAACTGAACACATATTGTCTTTTATGGTTGATACCATGGATATATGTACTTCATCATCTTCAATGGGTCATAGGATTAGCTCCCTCCTAATCCTTGCTTCATGTAAGAGTGCTTATAATTGGCTTCCTTTGTCTAACAGAGTCCATGCTTCCATTTGCATCTTTATTGTCTTCTGCAATATATAGTTGGCTCTCTTGTCTAATAGAGTCCACGCTTCCGTCTTGTTGTCTTTTATAAAACATCATAAGTCTTTTTCTAATTTCTTCTCGATTGTTGACTTCTTTCTGTCTTTTCTTCTACTGAATCTCTTCGTGATTGATTTAGCTTAATATCTTCCACATGATTTGTATCTCATCTTTTCATGTGTATTATATAATGATATCCATTTCCAACTTGTTTTTTCTTCCATAGGTATAGTTCTTATTGGAACATATTATAGATATGCAATATATGTACAGAGACGATGCAAACAAGATATGTACAAGAAATAAGAAGAGTGTTGTTACCTTTTTAGAGGAAGAAGTCTCTTCCATCTTGCTTAGTCTTCTTTGTAGGTTCCTTTTCTTCGATAATCGATGCTTCATGTTTCTCCTTACTTTTATTTAGCTCGGGACACTGATTCTTGTAGTGACCATACTTTTGACAGTTGAAGCATTGTACTTTTGAAATGTCTTTCTCTTGATTTGTCTTCCTCCTTGAACCAAACTTTCTTTTGTTCTTGAAGTTCTTGAATCTTGTTGTGAAGGCTTGATCATTGTACTTCTTTTGGGGTTTCTCTTTTTCATTGATCCTTGATTCTTCTTGAGCAAAACAAGTCCAAAGTTCTTCAAATGTCGGGTACTCCTTCCTTATGTTCATGCTTGTAGCAAATGCATCCCATGTCTTGGGAAGTTCATTGAGTACTATGTTCACCAACTCCTTCTTTGAAGTGATATCTTCAATATCTTGTAGTTGATCTCTTAACTGGGAGATTCTTACAAAGTATGATGTTATGATGTCATCATCATTCATCTTCATGTCACAGATCTCATTCTTCAGACTCATAACTTGTCCAATGTTTCTGACTGAGAAGAGATTTGTTAGGGCATCGTACATCTTCTTCAGTGAGTCAAGATGGGAGATGTAGGGTATCAAGTGGTATTTTATGGAATCCACTATGATAGTCATGGCATTGATGTCAACATCTTTGAACTTCTCCATAGCTGCAACGTTCTACAATTCCTTCTCTTCTCCTTTTTCAAACTCTGGCTTCACAATCTTTCCTTTCACGATATCCAATACTTTATTCTTGGCAAGGATGAGGTCAATCCTTGTCTTCCACACTCTGAATTTAGAGGCTCCATCTAACTTGTTCTCATACTTCATAGAGTTCGTCATGGCTGCTTGACTTGGTCAAACCCTAGATTTGACCAGAAATTCAAACTTCACATCTTGGCTTACTGAGAGTATCAGGAAATTTTCTAGGCTAGAGCACACTAATCTATCAAGAGATTAGGTCAATCCATTCAGTTAAGGTTCCTCAACAAGAGGATTAGGGTTTTTGCAATTGCTCTTGTTAGTAACCCTAGTGGTAGTGTCTTGGAAGCTGCTTCTGCTAGTAACCCTAATGAGAGTTCCTCAACGAGCTCAATATCCTAGCGGTTATGTTTCCTTCCAGTGTTTAGACTGAATGAAGGAGGTGTGGGCCCATAACCTGTTAGAATATAGAATATTGTGTGCTTGTTTTACCATTCACAATACCCTCATCACCTAACCATAGGCCTAAGCCACCCTCCGAGCACCTTAACCTTGAATGATAATTACTCCGAAAGAAAATCCTAGGCTAGATAGTCAAACAAGGTGTAGTGCATCTTCCTCCAAGGATAGAGAACCAACAATAGTTGATCAGATAGTCCAAACCCCAGCCAAGAGATAGTCCAAGCCAATACTGAAAACTAGCTGTTGTTGTAGCTGCACCTGCAACCCTCCTCCATATGTGCGCACCAAACTGGGAACTGTAGTGTGCACCAAACTAGGAACTGCAATTCTGAGATGTGTCAAATGAAAACTAGCACCCTGTATTTATATTTGTTCTGCCAGATTTGTTGGGGCTGACTTCTCCTTCTGGATAGTGTCTGTTCAGTATATTATTATTATTTCTGGCCGACTTCTTCTCTTGTAGGCTAATAACCTAATATAAATTATCTTCTTGAGCTGACAAGACTTCTAGGGTTATTAGCCAACTCATTAGGATTTTCTCTTTCTTTCTAGAGTCTGCTATTCTCGTCAGGTTCTCACATGGAGGTAAATACCTCCCGTAGCTACCATAACATTAACACCAAGCACCCCAGAGGAGGTGCATGACTAAAGGGAGGAGACCACCAAAAACATAGTAGCAAGTATAAGATCCCTCGCCTGGGCATGTAAATAGTTGAGTGACAAAAGATCCCATATGCATGAATGCCTCGATGAGGATCTAGAGTTAAATAATCTAGAAGCTCAGTTATAGGAGGAACAACAACAAGCATTCTCATTGTAGGCATAGATGAAGTTGCTCACAACAGTGGAAAGGATGAAGGGATCGCAGGAGCAACGCATAGTACAACATCATATCACTGCCCTCCAAGGTAAGGTGATGGAAGTAACACAAAAGTTACAACCAGTGGAGGACAACATTTGCAAGGTGTTCGAGGAGATCGATAGACAAGGATAACAATTAGATAAATTAGTTGCAGCAGTAGAACAATTCTTGGAAGGACCTGTTACAGAGCAGACAGTCTAAGAGCTCACTGAGTAGGAGGCACATGCAAGGCAGTAAGTCGAAGAAGCTCAAGTTAAGCTCGAGGATTTTGAAGTAGCATTGTCTAGACCTGAGTGACTTAGGACTAGTCATAGGTGAGTGTTGGGGGACTGCTGGCCCTCGACCAAGTTTTGGGGAAACTTTGGTTAGCTTTGGCCCACTTTTGGACTTTGAAACAATCATTGAAGTAGGAGCACCCATGCAGAGCTGAGATCACAGATCTCACCTATTTTGAGGGTTATGTGGACCCATTAAGCGGACCTCTAGTGTTTTCTAATGGGTTTATGGGATGTCGGCCCATGGGTTTTCCCCATTTTTAGGCTGTATTGTAAGGGTTTGTAAAGTATAAATAAAGATGAATGTATTGTAGAAGTAGTGAAATAAGTCCCAAGTGATTTGTGAAAAGTAATGTATGTGGTCAAGGCTTTGAGCTTGATTGCAATTTTGTAGAAGGTGGTAAGTGTCGTGAGAAGAGATTTTGGCTCTCAGCATTTGACCTAGTTTTGGAAGATGAAGAAGGAGGATCTAGTTCTTAGTGCACAGATATCCTGTCTTGTGCGAAGTTTGAATCTGTGGATTAGTGCACATGAGTGATTGGATTTAATATTTTTTCAAATAATAAAGAGGCGAAGTGGTTTGTGGATGTATCCCCACCTTGGGGTGAACCATGTATATCTGGCGTCTCATGGTTTGCTTTGTGGAGTGTTATTTCTATTATGAATTTGCTTAGTGCTTTGATTATGATGTGTAATGAATGTATATTTTTTTTCTTAAGTACTTTACTTATGATAAAGGGTAAATGAATGCTAGATTTAACTCACAATGATAAGTTCCAAGGCTACATAATCATTTTCTATTATTGTTCTTATCTATCTTTGATTATGATCTGCGGTGTTAATTAGGTTAATAAACTAATGCATTCTCACTTCCTAAGCATGAACATAATATTCTGTGAAGTGCTCTTATCACATATTTGTGTCCTAGCCTGTTTACAGACACATGCATGCTTTAACCCCCCTTCTTCTACCTTGGGTGAGACTTTGCCTACTTCACATGTGTTACCGAAAGGGATGATAGTCTAGTTTTTGTTGGTGTGATGTTAAGCATTGAACCCTGGGTCTTCCCCTATGCCAACATGCACTCTCTCATCCTTTCAAATCCAATACAGTTTCCACCACATTCATGTAGATAGTTCAAAAGCTACATGGAAGCCCAAAGATTATTGTAAGTGCAATATATCCCATTTTCAGTGGACATTTTTTTACATAATTGTTTTCTTGTTTGGGTACTCAATTGGCTCATAGATCATATTATCATCCTCAATTTGATGGACAAATTGAGATAGTGAAAAAATGTATGGAAGGATACCTTCATTTGTTTGTCTACGATAAAAAAACACAATGGTTCAAATGGTTACCCTTGGCAGAATGGTGGTATAACACTTCCTTTCATATTGAAACAAATTGACACCATTTATGGAACTCTATGTATATCACATACCTTCCATCACTTCTTCTCGAAAATAAAAATATAAGGTTCAAGCGGCGGAAGATCACATTGAGCATCAACAATAATTTCTCCAACTCTTAAAGTACAACCTGACCATGGAACAAAATCGCATGAAACAATAAACATATCAAAATCATAGTGAAAGAAGTTTTGAAGTAGGGGATTGGGTATTTTTAAGAATACAACCATACAAACAAATGTCCCTCAAGCAAGCTAAGAAGGATAATAAATTATCACCAAAGTACTATGGCGCTTATATGGTGTTGAAAAACATTGGTACTATGGCGTACAAATTGGAGTTTCTTGCATCTTCATGAGTACACCCAGTTTTCCATGTTTCATGCTTAAAGAAGGTTATAGGTGACAAGATCCTAGTTCAAATTGTATTTGCAGAACTTGATGAGGAAGGAGAATCATATTGTAGCCTGAAGCTATCACTGAAACAAGAATCCACCAGCTGAGGAATAGATCCGTTTCAGAGTATCTCATTAAGTGGAGGAAAGTACCTGCTGAAGATTCCACTTGGGAAGATGAGTCTTTTATACAGAAGAATCCATAATTACTCAAGTGTTGCAGACAACAATTTTCTGAAGGGGAGGGGAATGTTAAGCCCTAAATAATGGCACATTACCCCTTAATTGGGGCATATTACATTAGTAATGTTATTTTATTTATGTTTCCTTGGGCCCATTAGTTGTAATTGTACATCCTATTCTCCTATATATACCAAGGATAATTTTCATTTGGAATCATCTTGTATTTGGAAATTTATGTGATGTATAAGAAGGTTTCCCCCTTGAAGAGGCTTATTATATGAATTTCTCTCTTTTTCAAGGTGTTGAGTACTTATTATGAGGTTATTTTATGCTATTTTGATATTTGGTTCTTAACTGTTAAGAACCAAAGACTGAATACAAAAGAACCACAACAGATACACAAGAACAATATGCAAAATCTTCTTTATTACCATCAAACCCTTGAGGTAGGGCAACACCATACAATGGATCCTATTATGGAAGGGATCCTCTCCTGTTCACTTGCCTCTTCGAGGGGGCATCCTCCTAATGAGCTTCAGTTCCAAATAAAATACTTCTTTTCATATCTCATTACATTGTTTGAGCCCCTTTATATAGTGCTACCATTACCTAAGAACATGTAAGGTAGCTAGAGAGGTAGTAGGGGGCCTAAGAGGGCCCATAGTGATAAT
>CBVK0102136044.1:0-14075 GCA_900067695.1 Picea abies
GCATTCTTCCATGGCAACCTAGATCTAACACATGAGGTTTCTCCTAGAGGAGGTGTTAGTTGTATCAAGCAAAGTATTTACCTCTATATGCTCACATGCTATCAAGTATAATACTTTGCAAAGACTGCTATCTCAACTATAGTTGTCAACTTGTCATGTGTAACTTTGAATCTTATCAACTTGATTTAATCAAACCTGGAGCCTTGTCTTTAGGAATGAGTGCTTGCTTTTCTTCCAAGTCTCCTTCACTCAAGATGACGAGTTCTTTCTTCAACCTATCTGTTGTACTAAGACAATACACTATCTTGACAGAAGGTTAGTTTAGAGGATAATCTCTATGATCAACTTTTGATCCTTCTAATTATTTGATCATAGCTTCAACATGCAACACCGATCAAGATAATGTCGTGACAAATATATGTATATCAGAATAATAATACCTGGGTTGCACCATTCCTCTGAATGTGTTGGATCTTGAGATCCTTCTGGATCTATGGAAAGAGATCCCTTCTCCTGGAAATACTCTTTAAAGTTTAACCATTTAAACATATGAGAGTACATACCTCTGATTAGCATTTGTAGGTGGAGGCACCATTTGGCAGCACTAGTAATTATTACCAACTCTTTAAAAACTTCAAGGGTGACAGTCACTGGTTCTACGGCTGCAACTGCAACTGGTACTGCAACTGTAACTACAACTGCAACTTAGGGTTTTATGAGGAAACCCTAATTTTTCAAACTTCAAATTTTGAAATTCAATCCAGGGAATAGCTGCGCTGAGCTAAGGTGAGTATGCTGGTGTAGTCAAAATTTCAAAAATCCAACTTTTACCCCCTCAAACTTGATCTGTGGATTTCTGGACTAGTGCTTCTACTTTTCTGGTACTTTTGGTACTCTGGTACTTCTGGTACTCTAGTTTTTTGGTTTTCTGGTACTTTGTAAAACTAGGTTTTCACTTTCTGGGAGATCTAGCCACTGAAAAGTTGCACTAATGATGCCAAATTGATCCTTAGGGGAGGGTGCAACTTTCTAGATATTTTTAGGGCTGAAAAGCTTCACTTTTGAAAAACCCTAATTTGCAGGTATGACAACAATGACATTTTTCTCTTGCGAAAGATGCTTCCTTCAACTTGGCTCTGATACCATGTTAATGTTTAAGCCATTATTATAGATGTTTTCATTTCATTATATAACAATAGCATAATCCAAGATCACTGAGAAATACACAATCACAAGAGACACACCATTTATCCTGGGAAACCCTCTAGGGGAAGAAAACCTAGCAAAACTTCCTTAATATAGATAGCCAATACAATGCTAAAGGATCTCTTATGCTAATACAGAAAGTCCTCTCCTAGATATGCGCCACTCTCTCTCTCCTTTGTCGGTAACAAATCAGAACTTGTCCTTCAAATTGAGCAACTGAGTTATGCCTAAGTGAGGTGCTAGCCTCCTTTATTTATACAAGTCTAGCACGTGTGAAGTGTCTCTTCACTGGCAGGGCCGACTTCTCAAACTGGGTGGGTAAACCCACCTTTATTATATTTCTAGGTCTCTTTAATAACTACTGGGGCTGATTTCTTATTCTTCTTATTACAATTGTCTTTTGACCAATCCGAAAAAGGGGATTTGGTCCTATTACAATAACTAACATGATCAATCGACAATGGGGATTGATCCTATGAATAATATATCAATAACAATAAGAATAATCTTTGCAGTTACAATATTTCAACAATGATAACACAATGAATGGTTTGATAAGGAAAGGCAAGTCATGGAAAGTAAATGCAAGGCATGACATGGGAAGGAATGATATGGAAAGTCAAGGCATGCCATGCCACGGCATGGACTGGAAACGGATGGCATAACAAGGAAAGGCATGACAAGGGATGGCATGACATGAAATGGAAGGGAAAGGCATGCCAAGGGAAGGAAAGGAATTCCATGGCATGGCAAGGAAAGGCATAGCACAACATGGAAAGGAAAGGCATGGAATGGCATGGCATGACAAGGAAAGGAATTGAAAAGAATGACATGGAATGGCATGGCATGGAAAGGAAAGGGATGACATGGCATGTCATGGCATCGCATGGAAAGGCATGGTATGACAAGACAAGGGATGACATGACAAGGAATGCGATGGAAATGTAAGGTATGACATGGAAAGACATGGTAAGGAAAGTGAATGAAATGCAATGCATGCAATGACAAGGCAAGGAACGACAATTCAAGGCATGGCATGGCAAGGAAATGCATGGCTTGGCAAGGCATGACAAGGAAATTCAAGGAATGGAAATGAAAGGCATAGCATGGCAAGGAAAGGCATAGCCTGGAAAGGCACAACAAGAAAAGTCGAGGAAGGGAAATGAAAGCCATATCATGGCATAGAATAACATGGAAAGACAAGGCATGGCATGGAAAGGAAAGGCATGGCCTTTCCAGGAAAGGCATGTCATGACATGGAAATGCATGTCATGGCATGGAAAGGAAAGGTAAGGCACGACATGGCATGGCATGCTAAGGAAAGGAAAGAAATGGCATGATGAAGAAAGACCATACATGGCATGAAAAAGAAAGGTGTGGAATGCCAAGGAAAGGAAATGAAAGGCATGACATGGAAAATCATGGCATGGAAATGTAAGGCATGGCATGGAAAGGAATGGCATGGCATGGTGCGACAAGTGAAGGAAATATAGGGCATGGCATGGAAAGGAAACGTATGGCATGGCAAGTGAAGGAAATGCAAGGTATGTCATAGAATGAGATGTTAAGTGAAGGAAATGCAAGGCATGCAATGTAATGGCATGGCAAGGAAGGAATGGCATGGAAAGGAATGGAATGGTATGGAAAGGAAAGGCATGGCATGGAAAGGCATGGAATGTCATGTCATGGAAACTAAAGGAAAGGAAAGGGATGGTATAGAAAGGAAAAGCAGGGCATGGCATGACATGGAAAGGAAAGGAATGGGATGACAAGGAAAGGAAATGCAAGGCATGGCATGGAATGAAATGGAAAGGAAAGGTATTGCTTCGTAAGGGAAGGCATGACATGGAATGGAAAGGTAAGCCAAAGCATCGCATGGCATGCCAAGCTAAGGCATGGGAAGGAAAGGAAAGGTGTGAAAATACAAGAATACCATAACAACCATAAAATGAAGAAAAAATTTCAATCATTCATAAATATGATATATTTTTTCAATTATTCCTTTTACATACCTATGTTCATTCAACTAGACCATCAATATCACTTCTAATACCGATGGTATCCATTAACTTCTTGTGATCAGAGTAAGGAAAGAGGTATTGTACCTTGGATGAGTTCTTACCTGGAATTGTTTATAGTTGGAGGTTTGTACCAACAACCAAGTTTGTAAATTGGTATAGAACTTCACCTGGTCTACAATATTGAAATACATAACCACCTTTCTTGCATTATCTTTCATCGTGTGTGAGTTATTCTCCTTTAATAATCATTTACCCAATTGAAAATTCAATGCCTTTGGAGTCTATTTCTGATCACTTGAGGATATTATTTCCCTCTAAGCAACATGCGGGCCAATAATGGGTGCCTTGTTCATTACCTCTTGGGGAAACCACTACGTATATGTTCCCTACAAAAAATGGAGTGTCAACACATGAGTCCACTAAATGACCAAATCATAAAACGTTGATGATGGTTATTCAAAATTCAATATAAGGTTTCAAAGAACTTGGAGGTACACAATCTGAGACATGACCATAGTCTATTGAAATACATGATTGGTCATCCTCCAAATGGGATAAATCCATAGTTATATGTTGACCAATGGGGAGTGATAGTTGATCCCATATATCAACCCATTATGTCGATTCAAAATCATCTCATTCATTACTACTACATGGACCACAAAAGAAAGAGTTTTCTCATCCATATTTCAACTATTGCATTTTTCAGTTGTTCAAACTAAATGGAATCCATGAGCTCCCCATATTTTTTTTCATTCAAACCACTATGATTGATCTACATCAAACACCTCCCAAAAATATCAATGTGCATGTCTTCTCTTGTGTGATTTTTCTTCACGGGTTCCTGTTCCCTCTCTCGTCGATCATAAAACACTTGTTTTGTGTGATAAACATGTTCATACATGGGTATTTGTAGACAATGAAATAATGAGTTGGTTCCTCAATAATGAGTTCTAAAATGAGGTAGGTATTGTCTCTTGACAGAGAGACACACAAATGCATGGATCTGTACCTTTAGTAGCTACTATGGGAGATACAAAAGCGGGGGGTTACCGAAGAACACCATTCAAGAATGAATTTCACATATCAAATGAGGAAAGTACTTATGAACTTCATTTCTTCCCTATGTAACACTCTTTTTATGCATGTGCTTACTACATCATGCTCCCCTTTCCCTTTCTATGATTCAAAAAATTTCCAAATGTATGGCATCCTTTGTGTTTTGTGCAACATACATAACCATTGAAATACATGAGAATTTTTTAACTGGCCTGTGCAACCATCTGAATAAATCCAATGTTGAGCCATCTATATGTTCTTCTCCTTAAGGTGATTATAAAACAACTAAAATAAATTTTGTATGTAGGCTAAGTCATGGCACCGATCATCGCTTATGTAGAAGTGATACTCCTTCAATATAACTCTATTTCCTTTGTTACTATATGTCCCATACCTATGTGTGATATGGACTATTATTTTAACTTTCCCTAAGTCTTAATACTATATTTGAATCTTATTTTATGGTTGAAGGGTGTAGTTCTCAGCAAAATCAACCACTAATAAGGAAATATCAACACTAAATGTATCTTTGCATATTATAAAATGCTCATCCTCCAATCAAGCCACAAGGACATGTTGAACATATTATCGTATCTTTTCGACAAAGTCCCTCATCAAGTCACATTATGGTACAGGGGAAGTCACCAATTGTATCTCCTTTCTTTCCTTCCCTCCATCAATATCATATGCGACATATTTAAATATTTGCAAGGAAACCTCCTTCCTCCCCAATTCACACTCATCACTTACATGGATGCACTCGTTCAGTAATTTCATTCCACCGCACATGAGACATGTCCCATCTAAGCAAGTTTTTTGATAAAATGTACAACCCTCTAGCCTTGTACACAAGATTCTCTGAATAAAGTCTCTAGATGAGGACGACGAGAATATAACTAAGCTTTTGTCCAAAAGGGTGTTATGCAAAACATGAAATATATGTGTGTGTGTGTGTGTGTGTGTGTGTCATAATAATAACCATAATCAATGTGATAACTATGACAAAATGTGTTGTGAATTGTGTTTATTCGAACATACCAAGTTAAGTGGAATACGTACTATCATGAATCTCCCATACAATTCTATATGTGTAATGTCGAGAAAGTGTTTAATATGGGGTTCATGATCCCTAGATTCCCTTCTCACTTTTAGTACATATTTTTGGTTGGAATAAGGCCTAGTGTTCACATGCCAAAAATCTTGGACTAGTCCCTTAAGTACTCCAATTAACTTGATGTCAAAATAAGGTAGCCTACCAATGAAAGCCCACAAATTGGTTGGGCCACCTGTGTTGAGGCTATCTCATCTATGAGAATACGCTCTAAGGTTTTTCATATTGCATTTGATGAGGTGAGAGGTTTATTGGATCAAATGATGTTTTCTTCTAATCTTGGTAACTCAATTTCATACGTTTCATCTTCTTACAACATTTATTCAAATTCATTTTAAAAGTACCTTGAGTAATCTCTCCAAGGTAACAATTTGTTCTTTTCCCAGATTTGCATTCCCACTAATGCATTATGAGAGACCATCATTAGCTTGCACTAACCCTGGTTCAAATGCATTGCTATGATCTTTGGGCAAGTGGAATTTTTTAGGTGGCATGACTACTTGAAACTTGATATTCGATGACAAATCATGCATAATACAATGTCGTAGTATGGTCCATGATAGGGTGTCGACACTATTATTCTCAGGAGGGGTGGAGGAATTTTCTACCATTTATCCTATGGAACCTGGAGTAATGGGAGAGTAGTGTTAAATCATGCTCTCCTAGCCATGTCATGATGTTTTTCAATTTCCTACTAGGGAAGCTTGGTCATAGTAGATGAAACTTTATATTATGGTTCCTATATGGAGTTAGGTCCATATAGCTTACTAGGGATAAGATCTAGATGATGGAAGTAGGTTAGGAAGGTAGGGTGTTCAGAGTAGTTGAGAGTATTGAGAGTATTGTTGGGTTCTAATCATGTTATTGTCGTGCTTACTTATTCCATGTTCTTTTGTCTTAAATACTTAACTTAGATGTGGTGATCTACGTGAATGTTTCATTGGTTCCAACTATTGTGAATCATGAAATTTCCCTATTATGTTCATGTAAATGATAGATAAATTTATTATGAGGTTTATTGCAAAATCAACTTGATTGTGAGGATACCAAAATTGTGCATTAGATGTGATGGTTATTGTCATTAGTACACACTTATACATCAACTATGCATAATAATTAATTGATCAAATCCATTAATTATATGATCAATTGATTTAGAGCTAAGTAAACTAAGGATACATAAGTAATTGATCAAATCAATTGATTATGCAATAAATTGATTTAGAGATGATTAGTTAGATTTAATCACTTAATTAGGTCTATTTAGGTTGATCCAATTCAACCACTTAAAGCTAAATTTCCCCAATTCAATTTTTTTTTGAATTCTAATGGTAAATTATATGTTTCTTATTGACCTAGATACTATTTATAACATAAATAGTCACCTAGAATAGTATAAATTTCTATAATATTTGAATTCTTAAAAAATACACTAAATTTCAACTGTATAAACAATACAAAAGTTTATTTAAAATTTATTGCGATCATCCAAACAAACTGTCTAGATCCATAACGAATGAGTTGGGATATGATTGTCATTGTCGTTTTTATTCTTGTATCAACATTACAAACCTTTGCTTAAAATTTCTTGGGGTCATCCAAACAAACGGCCTGGATCTATAAAGAATTAGGTTAGGTACCAGTGAAACAACGATTAGGAAGCACGCACATGCCTTAGTGATGCATTTTGACACAAACCTGTAACCAGCTGACGAGAAAAAATACTGTACCGTAAGAAGTTCCGAAGGATAGTTGAATTGTTCACATACACCTCAGATTAAATTCTCCTTTCATTTTTATCTCATCTCCCTTTATGGTGTATGCAGGGACACGCCATAAATCTGTTTCTGGTAAAGTGTACTTCATAGAAATTCATATAAGATCAGCCAATGAGACAATGTAGTACATAAGCAAATCTAGTAATCAATGCCAATTCAGGTGGCAATAAGATTGACAACTATCAAACTGCATTCCATCGTTTCTGGGCCATATATGGGTTTTTAGTGAACGTTTATGCGTGGTATATGGGTTTTGAGTGAGCATTGGTTTTCAGTGAACGTTTATGTGTGGTATAATGGGTTTTGAGTGAGCATTGTTATTCTCTTTTTTGGATTTTTTTTTAAACATCGTTTTGCAACTATCTTGTCAATACTCTGCAGCCTGCACTTCCGCTTGTTCGTGATCGTTCAAACAAAGCGTTAAACTCTTGCCAAAACGATGAGATTTGTGTGTCATCTTTTTTGGTACAGGAGAATTGGTAAACCGATATACAAGGGTTCTATAAATCTGGAACCAGTACAGGTGTCTACAAAACCTAAGTAAGGCCGTGAGGTAGAGGAAAGTATGCGCAGACAAAACCACATCGCACCATGTGGCACGTGGGTCGCATGCAACAACAATAATTAAAAAATTTCTTACATGTACAGTAAAAGAGCATGAACTCTAACCTATTTTAGGTATTCAAGCTTAAATTGGCTGAATATGCATAACTGAAAAATCTGTCTCATAGCTGCAGAGAAACGGGTGGCCACTTCATAAGCTTATCCGTATGTAAAGTATTAAATATGATATTTAAATATTTACATATAGTCTTTATATTTATATTTTTATGAAAAATATTTAATGATATAGTATGTATATCTTGTTTTATTTATTGGATATCATATCATTTATCATTTAAAGGAGGGAAATGTTACATTATTTATCATTGATTTACTACTTGGTGCATATATTTTTCTTTACATGTAGTCTCACATTTTTACATTAGTTGAATTGAAAAATAGCTTACATGTACAACAAAAGAAGAAGAATTCTAACCTATTTTACTTATTTAAACACAAATTGGTTGAAGATGCATAACTTGCAAACCTATTTTACTTATTCAAATTGGTTGAAAATACATAACTTGCATATCTAACACATAGATATAGAGAAATGGTTGACCATAACCTTGTCCATAAAAATGGTACTAACAATCAATCTTTATGTTTTGGAGAAACTTATACACTATGTTGTAAGTTAATGATTGAATATGTATCATGTTTTTCTATCAATTAGATACCATACTATTTACCATTTAATAAATGGAATAAAAAAGATACATTACTACATGTTACATATAACTTTTCTCACATCACATTATTGCCAAAAAATAATCTCACACTTCACATTTCTATATTATTAATTGTTTTCTGCAAAAAGAAATAAAAAAACAAACCATCATATTATAATAAAAGCTAAATCAGTTTCAACAAGTAAATTCAGCTATTTCGTATATACATTTTCGATAAAGTGATTGAAACAATATCTGTGCTCTACGTAAATATTAATACCTAGTGTAAATCTTAATACCTACTGTAAATAAATGTTAACAGACTGTGAACTCGATCTCTATGGTAGAAAATTTATTGGAGGGAGCAGTTAAGATGGTACTTTCGTTGTAAATCCCTCGCTATGTGATGACATTTTATATATTTTAATTTTGAATTGAGTATAAATCGTGTTAAGGAATATGTGACAGACAATTTAGATATTGATTTTAAGATTAGAGTTCTACCTAAATTATATTTAAGGCTCAAAGGGTTTTTTTAATGGAGGAGATAGATGTCCATTTAAATGGTAAGTGGAATAGAAATCTTTTGTGCAATATAGTTGAAGAATGATGACACCGTGGTTTGTTTTCCCTCATGTTCGTGGGTTTCCAAAAGAACATGGTGCATTTGTATGATATTATTTCTTATCATTAGCATTGTGTATTCTTATGAATTGGACATGTATTATGATAATAATGAGCATGCTCATCGTTAGGAATGTTAGTTGTTGTGTGTATGATAGCTTGAAGTTGAATGTAATTGAGTTAGATGTAATTGACTTAGAGTTTGAAATATGTATATGTTATGTTTCTTAAGTGTTGGTTTAAGATTAAGATTATAATATGTTAATAATTGATTTGTAATTATGAATATTTTTCATATTATGTTAGTTGTAAAAATAATTGATTTTTTTCAAAAGATAATTAAACTCATTTTTCAATTAATTTTAAGGTGTAAAAAGTAAATTTTAAGATGTAAAAAGATAAAAAGTAAAAAATTTAATAATCTTTCACAATATATAATCTTTTGATGAAAATTATGTATAGTTGTTTAAAAATAAGTTTTTGCATGGTGGGACGATAACTACAACATTGTTAATCCCACCACACAAAGGTTAAGAGTGTTAAAATAGAGTGTTAGAATAGAGGATCACCGTCCCTACCTAAGAACTCCTAAATGCTTTCAAGTGGATGAAAGTGGTCTAACATCACTTGAAGGTAAGTTATATAACCTAACTATTCATTATCATTCTTCTAAAATCATGAAACAGTATTTTGAACCAAAATCAAATGCCGCTAAATGTCGATTATTTTTGTCTCTGATAAAATCTAGAAGTTTGATCATTGTTAGGAGAATTTTAGGCATTAAAACAATCAAAAGTTAAAAGAAAGTAATCATATTGTTAGAAACCTTGTGGATGTTTTTCAAAAAATTTGTAAGAAATCTCATTTTAAGGATTGTAATGCATCCTAACTAGTTTTGTCACAGTCAATTATTAGCAAGATCATAAGAAAACATTGTTTTCTCCAAAAAAACTTCTCATATCATAAATACAATATCTAAAACCTTATAAATTATTCTAATAGACGAGGTGGCCTTGACACAGTTCGCCCAACAGATTTGTGAGACTTCACTAGTAGGCTACCTCATTCTAACATGAAGTTAATTTGGTCAATTATGTAAGGTACCAAATATATTATAATAGCAGAAAGCATAAATATTGAAGAGAATAGCAATGTAACAACACAATATATGAAACCACAGTACCAAAATAATACCTTTATTCATAAGAAAAAATGTTCACTGTCTCTTCGAGGGGGAAACCTCCAACAGAGAAGCTCTCAATTACAATAATTCTCAAGACAAAAACTTCTCATGCCCTCGACTCTTATTTATACTAAATATATCTACCAAAAGAAAAAACTAGAGGGAGATATTATAGAAGTGGAAGCTTCTATTAGGTCTTCTTGCATTTGACTTATTCTTCCTTATTATTAGGCCTTATTAATATTATCATTTTACTACATGGAAAATATATTATTCTACCTGCATGAGGGGTTAGGGAGGTTATCTCCCTAACATGCCCTCCCCCTTAAAAAATAGCCTTGTCCTCAAGGCTTGAGATGAGAAAATTGTTACAGAATTGTAGTTGAATCCTAGGTGGCATATGGTAGAGTTGTATCTTTCCATTTTAGTAACACTTCCTTGATGGTGCACTAACGCAAACGACACTTACGCTAGTCCAAGACTGCTTGTGGCTACAACCAAATGGAGCCTTCGTCATCTAACTCAGGCAGACTGGTTTGAGTTTGGAACCTAGCTCCAATCACATTCTTTAAGCATGACACATGAAAAATATGATGGAGCTTAGAATGACTGGGAAAAGCTAACTGATAGGCCACCTATCCCACACGCTTAAGAACTGTATAAGGACCATAAAATTTGGGCACCAATTTCTAACAATGGTCATCCTTGATTGAAGTCTACTTATAAGGTTGTAGTCGAAGAAACACTTTCTCCCCTTCAACAAATTAATGTGATGAATGACCTTGATCTACTTGTTGCTTCATGTGATTCTAAGCCATGACCAAATTTTATTTGATAGTATAAAGAATAGCCTCTCAAAATGTAAGAGTTTGGTCATCCACATGGACCTTTGATATACCAGGCATGTATGAGAGAAATGAAGGTGGATTGTTTCCATATACCGCTTCAAAATGAGTCATGCATGTAGTTGTATGGTAAGAAGTGTTGTACCACCATTCAACTAGTGGTAACCATTCGACCCATTTATTATTCCTCTCAAATGAAAAAAACCTAAAATATTTTTCCAAACACTTGTTGACAACTTTAGTTTGACCATCACTCTGGGGATGATAGGTTGTGCTCAGATCCAATTGGGTGACCTATAGCCTAAACAATTCTTTCCAAAAATTGCTTGTGAAAGTGGGATCTCGGTCAAAGACAGTGGAATGAGGCATGCCACGAAGCTTGAAGATATGATCCATGAAAATTTGAGCCATGATGGATGCAATGAATGGGTGTTGAAGAGAACATAAATGAGCTTATTTGGAAAGACAATTAATGACCACCATGATGAAGGATTTATTGGCTGATTTAGGTAAGACAACAATGAAATCCATAGAAATATCCCTCCAAATAGTGAGTGGAATTGGAAGCGGTTGTAGTTTGCTAGGGGATTTGACTGTGTAGATGTCATGCTTCATACCATCCCAGAAAAAAATAATGTTTGACCCTGTCATAGGTTTTGGTAAACCCAAAATGCCTAAATCTAGATGTAGCATGAAGAAGCTCAAAAAGAATTGTGGATTCAATTTACTACTATTTTCTAAAATAGATAAATCCATTGTAGTGAAGCTCTTCATTGTGCCAAGAGTACTTTGGAGAAACTAGAGAATTCTCTTGCAATGTTTGGATAAGAAACAACAACTTGGGATCTTGCAGCCATTCTTGGCGAACAACTTGGAGCCAATATAGTACAATGAAGGATAGATAAAAGAGGGACCCTTCATCTTCATATTTCCTTGAAAGAGATTCTACAAAAACATTGTCTTTGCCTTTCTTGTAAATGATCTCATAATCATATCCAAATAGCTTGGTCACCCATTTTTGTTTCTTTGGGTATGAAAGTCATTGCTCTAGAAAATACTTGAAGCTCTGTTGATTTGTTTTAATTTGAAAGTGTTTCCCTAATAGATAAGGGCGCCAAAGATCCACAATATGCACAATGGCCATCATTTCCTTTTCATAGGTTGACTGGCCCAAATGGGGCTTTGGCAATTGCTTTCTAGTGAAGTGTTACAAAAAAAATTCCTCAAACCATTCAACCTGCTTGGATGGCCTTTCCATTTACCTATGCAGAATTGAAGTCCCATTTGTACCTTCCAGAGAAAAAAAAAACATTTTTCCACATATACGTGCCCTATCAGTTAGACAACAAACATATACGCAGGTTTCTCCACTACATCCTGCATACATCGGGTTTAGTGCTCAAAATTAAAAATTATGTTGGGTTTCCATGCCATGTCATGAGATCCATGATCTTTGACCTTCCATATACTAGAAATGCTTCGACTAAGACCTTTAGTTCCATTTGAAGGATACAAATTGATCCTTATCCAAGCCTTGAAGGAGATTGAAAAATTAAACTCTAAGAGCAAGGACACTCTCGAGAAATTTCACTTCATATTGAGTCTGCATCCATTTATCCTTGAAAGTCTGAACTCCTTGTTCAGCCCCCAAGATCTTCCTTATTTGTGATGGATAACCTCATTGTCTCCTTTATATGAGATTGCCTTTGGTGGGGGATTGAAGTGGTGGAGGCCCACCTGGAGGGACTTAGTTTCTCGGTTTCGATGTGTCATTAGAGAATTGTAATCTATATGCTTATGTTGATTATTTTAATAGAAATACTCTTTTCTCATGAAATTAATATACTGAAAATATTTGAATCATTATTCCATGGGCATATTTGTCGTATATGTTAATGGATTATGCTAATCTATATGCTCACATTATATATTATCACCATATGCTTGTGTATCTTTGTTGTTGAGGACAGTTTGCAAGTATAAATCTTTGAGTCCCATGCTCAACTATGGTCTTCATCTAATGTTTGGACAAGGTAGGCTCTTGACCTTGTCTTGTTAGCATTTCATTTTTATAGCATACTTAGGATTAGATTTTATTTATGCTTTTCATTCTGTTTTTTGTGGTTTACCCCATGCCATAGAGAGATTTTGCTCGTAACAGAATTGGCAACCATACTAGGGATGGATCTTATTTTTTTGGTGTTTGGAGTGTTTTTCTCCTTGATTTTCTCTATGTTAGCGTGAGTTTTCTTGTCGTCCGGCTACTTGACAACCTATTTTTACTTTGCATCTCTGTTTCTTGGCTTAACCCTTACCTTGGTAGTATTTTACAATATATAAGTGATTTTTTCCTTAACAAATGCATACATACGCGAGTTGTCCTTCTATAGGGTGTGTACATATGTGATTTTAGCTCAAAAAATTGTGTAAATCAACTCTATAGTCTTGTTGGCTAAGTTTGGTGTTTTTTGGGTGAGTTTAGTTGGGTGTTGAGTCTTCTTGGGTCTTTGTCCTAACAATAAAGTGCTCAGATACTGACAAGAAGACTTCTTATTGTTGAATTTTGGGGTGGTATTATTTATTATCATCTTTCTCATTGGTTTTCCTTGCAAATTCGTATGAGTGTTTGCTTCTTTGTATCCTTGTTGTCTTTTTTCATTTGTTTGTAGTAGGGTCTGTATGTGTGTTAATAACCAAATATCAATATAGCATAGAAAAACCTCAGACAAAGTACTCAACGCCTTGAAAAAGAGATAATTTTAGATAATAAGCCTCTTCGAGGGGGAATTCTCCTTTTACCCCACTTAAATGTTCAAATACAAGATGATTCAAAATGAAAATGTCTCCTTGGAATATATAGGAGACTAGGAGGTATAATTACAACTAATGGCGTAAAGCCGACATAAATAAAATAACATTACTAATATAATATGCCCTAATTAAGGGGTAATGACCCAATATTAGGGCTTAACAT
>CBVK0102136057.1:0-13951 GCA_900067695.1 Picea abies
TCACAAGTATCACCATCATAGCCACACAAGCTCTGTCATAGTCACACACAAACTATTTGATGGTCATGTCACACTCATGCATTTGGGACCTCATCAACATATGTAGCATCTCTCCAGTGGCCACAGCCTGATTGTTCCCTCATACCTTACATTATTATATGGATTTAATATAGCTCACATACAATTAGGCATCTAGCTCACATATAACTAGGAAACCATATAGCTCACACAAAATATGGAATATGAGGTTGATCCAGTTCAAACAGAATTGCGCTACTACCCAATCTAAATGGAGTGTGGGAAAATGCAACTCACCAGCTCACACAGAATATGGAAACCATCCCTAGAGCTAGTTTTTCTAGTTAGCACACTAGGCATCCACTCCACAGTGACTCGAAATCTAACCACGAGGGATATGAAATGTAGTGCACACACACTTCCCATCTAGTCCAAGTCTAGGAAACACCTCCATCCACACAGGTTGTCCCTTCAGCTTAAACTAGTCCAAGTCTAGGAAACACCTCCAGCCACACAGGTTGTCCCTTCAGCTTAAAAATCTTGGAAAATCATAGGACACAAAGGCTTAACATCTGTTGACCTTATGCAAGGTCATGGTGACTAGTTCCATGGTTAGTAATGTGAATGTAAATGACCACCTGCTCCTGCCACACTCTACAAGCTATTTCCAAGAGAATTTAATGTGACTCATCACTCCCTTTTATGAGGGACTTCTCAACCACAGTAATAATATCCCTGAAGTATTCAAACTTTACCCTTGAGAGAGGATTGGTAAACACATATGATATCTTCTCTTCTGTAGCGACATATTGGAGCTTCACTACTCCCTTCTACACTATATATCTGATATAATGGTACATGATATTGATATTCTTGGACTTGTCATGAAACACTAGGTTCTCTGACATGTTCACAAAACTATGATTGTCAAACCAAGTACAATTCCCCTCTAACTTGAGATCAAACAATCCTGCAAGTGTCTTCTGAAGCCACACTACTTCACTGCTAGTTGAACACACTACTATATACTCTTCCTCAGCCATACTAAGTGGCACACTAGACTGATTCCTACTAAACAATGATATAGTCTCTGCTACCACACTGAAGCAACATCTAGAAGTACTCTTTCATTCTGAGACACTACTCGCCCAATTTGAATCAGTATATCCTTGCATACTTATCTCATGATGAAAAACATATTTGAGTTCATAGTCAATTGTGCCTATCAGGTACCTCTAAACATTATTTTCCACAACCAAGTGAATAGGTCTTGGGTCAACCATTTACTGATTCAAAGTGTTCACTGCAAATCATATATCTAGTCCAATGTTCTTCAAATACATAAATGAACGAATGATCCATCTGTACATGATGACATCCACTATATCTGACGAAGGATCACTCAATAAATTCATGTTTTCCACCATCAATGTGGGCATCCATTTAGAATCCATCATATCCAATCTCTTTAGGATTGCTACCACATATTTTCCCTTGCACTAGAAAATCTCATCTCATTTCTCACACACATCTAGACCCGAAAAGTAATGCATCATACCAAGTTATTTCATTTAAAACTCAGATGCAAGATATATCTTGCACTCTATGATAAGCTTCTTGCCCCAAGTTAGAAACATATCATCCACATATAACAGTAGTATCATTGGTCCACTATCCTCAACCTTGTAGTAAATATTAGGATATTCTTTACCCTTGGTAAATCTCAAGATCATCATAAAACTGTCAATTCTACCATACCATTCTCTAGGTTCTTGATTCAACCAATACAAGGATTTGTTGAGTCTATAGACATGAGTTTCTCTCTTAGGTGTCTCAAATCCTTGCGACTGCTCCACATGCACTTCTTCTTCCACTACACGATTCAGGAAGGTTGTCTTCACGTCCATCTGATCTACCTTCCATTTCATCACTACAATTATTGCAAGTATAGCTCTAATTTAAGTGTACCTCGCCACAGGAGCAAATATCTCCTCATAATCTATTCCTTCTTTCTTGGAGAATCCACAAGCCACGGACCTTACCTTGTATTTCTCAATAGTCACATATGTTGAGTGTTTTGTCTTGTAAATCCATTTGGAAATTACAACTAATTTCTCTTTCGGTCTCAAAACCACATCCCAGACATCATTATTAATTATGGATTGGTATTCCTCAATCATGGCATCCTTCCATACTTTATTTTATGCAACCTCTTCATAACAAGAAGACTCCACATCAATGATATCACATAACAATTCCATGTAACTAGATTATGGTCGAGGTATATTTCTTTCTCTAAAACATCCATCTAGAGCACCATAATTATTTTCATCATGAATAATATCATGAGCTCAAGTTGTTATTCTTGCTCTAGGTGGATATTGGTGGCCTCCCACCTATTCCAACTCGATCCTCTTGAAGCTTTTAGTTCAACATGTTTCTCTATAATGATAACATTTATTTGTAATTGTGGGTTCTGCACTTATGGGGCTATCTTAAATCCCTACATAGAATCCAGGTGGATATTGGTCGTTGCCCACCTATTCCAACTGGCTTATTTTGGAATTTTTCATGTTAGTACATCTTTTTGTACTTCCAGGGCCATTTTGGGGCCCTAAATAGTGTTTTTTTTGGCTTTCCATAGTCAAACTATAAATAAAGTTAGATTGTGATGACATAATATGTAGTTCTCAAAAAGATCATTCCAATGGTCTATCACACACCTTAAACAAAGGTCGTATGAAAAATTTATTACCCATGGAAGTTGAGGTACCAACTTACCAATTGGGGCCCACACAACTTTTGTGTTTCATCTCCTAGGATTAAGTTTTTAGATGTCTATGATTTTGGAATTCATGTGGAATGTTGAAAAGGCATTTGGATTTTCATTGTAATCATTCGTCTCTAATGGATGCACTGTAATGTACCCCAAATTTACCAAAATAAATATAAAAATGGTAGGTGCATCAATGCTTCTTTACTCTGAGATATTTAATTATCTCTATCAGAAAATACTTAAATGTCTTTTCAAGCGACTAAGACAAGGGTGTCAATCTTTCCATTAAGTTGTATCTATTACAATTACTCAAAACATGAGTTAAAAATTTTCATAACCAATTAAAGTGTAGCCTCATCATGAAAATTATGAACTGGTCATGTTCATAAGGTCTATAGTGACTCTAGCCTACTTAGATATTACCTTTAGATATTACCTTTAGAAAGGGGTCCACAAAAACATTTTTTAATAAATTCCACTTTTTAGATATGTCCTAGTACTCTATTACCACAATCCCATATATTTGATCTATTTTTCCTTTATTCTAACCTCTTATAAAAATCCATATATCAAGAGCTATTAAATCATGATATTAGGTACAAACCCGTTACCATAAAGTCCTTATATCTAAAGTCTAAATAATATAACACATTTTTCTTGAGTTTATGTGAGTGCTCCGTAGTATGTCTTTCCTAAAGGTTTATCCTAGGTTGCATACGGGCCTCCTTGCAACGACTATACCCTAACACAATGCACATCCCCAGTGTCACATTAGTGTATGTTCTTATTCGTTTTCTTGTTCAAGTCTTCAACACAGTAATTAGCGGGATTAACACGCACACTAGTTTGAACAATGATAGGGTCACACGAATAAGGATAAATAACAATGGGGTGAAAAAACCACCTGGCGCGATAATTCAGAACCCTAAATATTATTGTATAGCACGAATACCATCCAATTTCATGACATCTATTAGCACTAACAGTGTTAGTGGGATCGGTTCAATGCGCAGTTTACTTATGATGTTTTCTGCATTGTACATGTTGTAGATTAACGTGACCAATGTGGATACGCCATGCGCCCATGTTTACATGGCCTGTGTACCCAAGGCATCCATTCGCCATTACTCCGTGATGCGAAGGTCGCTAGGGTAACTAATGTTCCATTTCCTTCTAACTTATGCATTTTTCATAAAACGCCCTACGTTATCCTCTTCAATATTGTTTTGCACGTAACCACTCGCGACGAGGAGGGTTCCTTCTCTCCGTAAGGCGAGAAAACATTACCCATCCATCTAGTTTCCACCTCTACCAGGTAACATCATGAAAACCATGTCTCTTGAGTTAACTGTGAAAAACATATATATCGGTCATATTTTAATCTTTGTCTCTGTAGTTAATTTCCTTTATGTTTACTAAAGGAGAAATTTATTTACACTTAACTTGATGAAGTATTTCCATTCGTCCCAGGGTAGGATACCTATTTTATAACTCGTGATGACTGACGACTTTATCTCTCTCGGGGAAACAACCATTCGTTACTCGTGGATTTCTTTGGTTTGTAAGCGATTTTTCTCAAGTAGTTCGGCTTTCTTGATTTAGGGATAGTCCTTTAATGTTTTTAGGGTTTTGTCAACAAGTCGTTATCCTTTGTCGTTTCTTTAATATTTATTCTTGTTTTTTCTTTTGGAGTCACTCACAACATACATATCGTCGAAAATCCACTGGTTAAACCCTCTTACAGTGACCCTAAAATCTCGCATAAGGCATTCTGTGTGAGTAACTGAATGCTAAAGCTCTTTGTGTTTTCTGTCATAATTGATTTTAAAATTCATGAGGTCTTTGTCATTCAGGTCAGGACCTCGGTCTTCTCTGTGTTAATTAACTTGTGTTTTTAATTTACATGATTTACGATATGCCCTCCACCTAAGAACCTCTTGTTTAGATCTCTCTTAGTAGTCATTCCAAATTCGTTTAAGGGTATTCTCTGTGGTATAGGTTGTGTTTTTAATACTCTGTTTCACCTAGTAATGACCCTTAGAACTATTGACTCTTTGAGAAGGTTACACATACGGACTCATGGTGAATTATTGTTTTCTCGAAAAAGAGTTGTAACAATGTAAACCAAATCCCTGTGGTCGTGATAAGGATTTCCACAGCGTAGGAACAAAGATTTAAGTACCCAGAACCCTATTTTTATTTTTATTTTCTTTATCATCAGTTTGAATTTTAAATATAGTTATGAGGGCAGTATCTCGCAACCCTATCTGTGATCCGAATTGGGAAATTCTGTGGAATACCTTTTTATACTGTGCGTTCTTTATAATTTTGGTTATTAAGATCTTAAGGATTCTTAATGTTTATTTACCTTCTGAAACATTTGGTTTAAAAAATTGGTTACTATAATCTAATGATGGGACCCATGTTTGCTTGGGAGGGTACCCATCAAGAAATCCTTGGTCCACACTTACCTTCGGTCCTGTGGATGATTTCCCTCATCTACGCAAATGGAAGAAAATGCATATGTTCCCTTAAATCACAAGCTAAGTAAAGTTCATATATTAAACCTGCAATATTTTCATTTCGTAAATTCATCCTGGTTTTTATTCTATATTCATTATTTAAACTTCATTGACTTATATATTAACACTAATTATTAAACTCTCGGTTTCCTTGCAGGACTTTAAACATTTGTCGTCGCCGGATCCAGCACAGCGCCTAGCTCGAGAAAGGTATTCTAGTTCTGATTCTAGTATTAGTTTGAAGGTTCGAAATTGGTTTTCAAGTGGTATTGGGTCCTTACCCAGGGTAAACTGTTTGTAAAGACTTGGATCCAATGCCTCTAGCTATACAGATCGTTTATTATCTTATTGTAAATAAAACGCATGGATTTTCTATAACCCAAACAAATTATTGTTAGATATTGAGTAGTTTTTGTAATAAGTATTATATAACAATTGGAACTCTGTTTATAGTTTTACTGTGGTAAAGATGGAATGTAAAATTATTTATGATTTTTTCACAGTCTTATCAATGGACGATTACTTGAAACTCATGTGATCCAAGTGTCGATAATCTTGCTGTCTAGGAGTATTAAATGTTTATTTGACACTCTAATTATGTACAAACAACAACATCCAGATATATATATTTATATTCTTGCATTCATTCTGAATTTATCTTTGGTACTTGTAAAAATCTAGTGTTCCTTAGATATTTATACAACTCTTCATATTTAGATCTTCAACAATATATATACATATATATTTATATCCTGTAATTGCTTCCAAAATTATATTTAGCATTTTCAGAGTCTAATGTTCCTTACACTAAATGCCTGTATGTATATATTAACATTCCTCGTAAAGGTTATAAATAACACAATAATAATTCTATTTTATTTAGCTTAAAGGTATATTCCATGTACGTGCAACAACTAACACACAGTAGATTTCTTAACTTTACTCATTAAATAAAATCAAACTACAAAGGCTCAGTCTACCATCCATTTAAACAATAAAAAAATCAACAAGGAATAAGTAGAAGTACATATCTGAACCAGGTGCTGGTACAATAAAAGGAACAACCAAGTTCCACCCAACCATAGAACAGAACAATCAATCTACTTGCTTCGTTCACCCCCTATCGTGACCATGCATCCATGAGGGTGAACTGTGATATTGTCCTCCTTCATATCAGAAATTTTCCTTACCTCACACTCAGAAAATAGTGTTCATAATAGAAAGTGATATCCTCTTCCCAGTATACTAGGGAGTGTGATCCCTCCTCCCATATGCTCTATATGCAACAACATCTTGTACCTAGGTTTTTTCCCCCTTTGGGAATTTTTGCATCTTTACAAATTTTCAAGGGTTGCCAATGGCCAGATCCCTCATTTTCCACTTGTAAAATCCATCCCTGAGGTAGCTCAAGCCTTTTCCCCATGCATGGAGTCATGGTCAGTTGATTTCAACCTCGTTGTTCCATTTTTCCCTTGACAATTAATATAAAAAATATTTGACTCTTACACGTGTCATAGTCAAAGAGTTGGTTGGGAAAATCAAATATTTTCTCAATAGTCACAATAATTAATTACAATTAACAAAGTTCCAAATTCAGAATTTCCATAAATGGCAATAATTTACCAAATTCAAATTTTTCAAAAACTGAAATAAATTCCTAAGTGCATACAAACTTTAATAATAATTTATTTTGGGGGATTTTATATCCTTCCCCCCTTCAGTACAACACTATCCTCAGTGTTCGTTCCTTTCTAAGAATAGGGTTGGATAATATTTCTGCAAATCTTCCTCCAATTCTCAAGTGGCCTCCTCAAGACTAAAGTGCTTCCATTGCACTTTAACCTCGGCGACAACTATGTTCCGTAGTATTGTTTTACTCCTATCCATAATGAGTAGAGGTTTTGCTTGGAACTCACCTTCTAGTTCCACCTCCACCATGTTCCAATTGATCATGTGAGTAGGATCATGAACATATTTTTTTAGCAAAGAAACATGAAATACATTAGGAATTTTCAGATTTGAGGGAATTGAAATTTGATATTCCACAAGTCCAATTCGAGCTAAGATCCCGAAGGGGCCACAAAACCTGGATGCCAACTTTGAACAATTTCCTAGTTTTAATGAACTTCTTCTTGCTTTGACTTTTAAATACACTGGGTCGCCAACTTGAAATACCTGGTGTCTTCTTTTCAGGTCCACGTAACTTTTTTCTCTGTCCTGTGCCTCTTTTAAATTCTGTTGTACTTTTCTTACGGTATTCTCCATTTCCTGAAGAATTTTTGGTCCCACCATGAGTCTATCAACTACGTTATCCCAACTAATTATATTTTTACACTTTCTGTCATACAGTACTTCAAAGGGGCTCATCTTAGCCGATGCCTGGTAACCATTATTCTATGCAAATTCTACCAAGTGCAGGAAATCTTCCCACTTACTTGGTTTTGTCCTTACATACATTCGTAGCATATCTTCCACAATTTGGTTCGTTTGTTCAATATACCCATCTATTTGTGGATCATAGCTTGTGCTCAAATTCAAGTTAGTATTCAAACCTACAAACAATTCTTTCCAAAATGGAGATGTAAATTTTACGTCTCTATCCGAAATCACCATTTTAGGAATACCATGCACTCTAAAAATTTCCTTCATGAATATTTCAAGCATGTTAATATCTTTATAAGTAGATTTTACAGGAATAAAATGTGTAGACTTGCTAAGCTTATCAATTACTACCATAATTGAATCATTTTGTTTTTGAGTTCTAGGCAAACCTATGATAAAATCCAGTGATATAGTCTCCCATTTCCATTCTGGTATAGGTACAGACTGTAACAGGCTCATTGGGTGTTGGTGTTCAACCATCACCTGTTGACAATCTAGGAATTCAGACAAGTATTCTACTCTCTCGCCTTTCATATTAGGCCAATAAATAACTTCCTTAATGTTGTTACCATTTTATGGTATAGATGACTAGAATATGGCTTCTTGTGCACTTCGTCCAAAAATATTAATTTTAATTCAATAGGATCTAGTATGTACAACCTGTTTTTGAATCTTAATAGACCATTTATGTCAAAACTCATATTTGTTTTGTCTAAATTCTCTGCATTATTTTGTAAATCCAGCATTGTTTTAATGTATTTTTCATCATTATTACTTGCAACCTTTATCCTTTGATCAATGTCACTTTCTTCCGTGCTAATGTTTATCTCAAATAGCCCATGAATTATTTTATTTAAAGCATATGCCACTTTTTCTCCTTACCCTTGATGTGTCTTACCTCTAAATTGAATTTGCTGAAGAAGGCCAACCATATTGCTTGCCTTGCGTTAAGATCTGGTTGACTAAATAAGAATTTCACACCACTATTATCAGTTAGAAACAAAAAATCTCTTCCCATTATATAGTGTCGCCACATTTTTAATGCATGGATGAAAACTTCTAATTCCATGTCATGAGTGGTGTAGTTTCATTTGTGCTATTTTATTTTTCATAACTCGTAACAAATATCGTTCCCTTCTTGAGTTAGGAAACATCCAAAACCTTCTTTGCTCGCAACCACACATATTGTGAAGTATTTATCCGGGTATGCTAACCTTAAAATGGGTGCAGTTGTTAACGATTATTTTAACTTATTAAAACTGTCCTCACACTTTTGTGACCAAATAAACTTGGTTCCCTTTCTTTGTAGGGATGTTATAGGGTGTGCAATCTTAGAGAATCCTTCTATAAATTTGTGGTAGTACCCGGTGATTCCCATGAATGATCGTATATCCTCTACATCCTTAAGGATAGGCCATTCCATGATGGTTCTTATCTTCTTTGGGTTGACTGCAATACCCTCTTCAGATATTACATGTCCTAGGTACTATATTTTCTTTCATGGTAAAAGTCACATTTCTCAAATTTCACATACAATTTGTTTTTTCTTAAATCTTGCAATACTATTGTGAGATGTTCTTCGTGTTCTTCTTTTTTCGAATACACTAGGATATCGTCAATGAATACCAAAAAAAAATTATCCAAATACTGGTTAAAAATGATATCCATTAAGAACATAATTGTTGTTGGTGCGTTAGTGAGACCAAACAGTATAAAAACAAATTCATAATGTCCATATCTCATCCTAAACATTGTTTTACTTATGTATTCATCCTTTATTCTAACATGGCGATAATCAGATCTTAAATCCAACTTAGAAAAAATATTTTCCCCTCCCACTTGATCAAACAAATTATTGATTCTCGGTAGGGGATATTTGTTCTTAATGGTGATTTTATTTAGCTGTCTATAATCACTGCATAAGCTTAGAGTTTTGTGTTTCTTTTTAACAAAAAGTAATGG
This sequence comes from Picea abies, assembly GCA_900067695.1. Classification (NCBI taxonomy): domain Eukaryota; kingdom Viridiplantae; phylum Streptophyta; class Pinopsida; order Pinales; family Pinaceae; genus Picea; species Picea abies. The sequence goes on from CBVK0102136057.1 coordinate 9,661, forward strand.
TTCTCCCTGTGGTGAGACACTTGGTCTGATGTATTCCTTGCCCAACAGTTCTTGTAGTTGAATTATTAACTCTGTTAATTCAAGTAAACTCATTCAGTAGGGTGCCTTAGATATAGGGCTTGAACGAGACAGTAGATTGATAGATAATTCTATCTCTCTTCTTGGGGGAAGTTTAGGTATTTCATCTACAAACAAATCTCTAAATTCATGTAAGATGACAAAATATTCTAGGCTATGTTTATTTTCTTTGTCCAACAGATTTGTCACTTGGATAGCATAAATATGACAACCTTTACTCATGAACTTCTTAAATTGCATTGTTGAAATCTGCCTGACTAACACAAGTTTTCGTATGCTTTGTACTGTCCTAACAATGTTGTTTTCGTCTTCTAAATGAGTGATTTTTCATAACAATCCAAAATTTCTTTATGCCTGTCGAACCAGTCCATTCCAATAATTATGTCATAAGACCCTAACAATAGAATATTCAGATTTATCTTTGTTTTTTGACCATCTAAATTCAACTCACAATCATAAATGAATTTTGTTACCTTTCTTTTTGTTCTTGTTGCTAGTTGTACTAGCCAAGACTTTGTATGCCTTACTTTCTTAACTTTATTTGAATCCACTACACCAGGAGCAACATAACTGAAGGTAGCTCCTGGATCAATTAAAAAAAAAACATGATTATTGTTAACTTTACCTTCAACTTCTACTACAGTGGACTGGTGATCATCTTATTGTTAACTTTACCTTCAACTTCTACTACAGTGGACTGGTGATCATCTTGTCGGCCATCCACGACCGAATTGATCCTGTGTATTCTTATTCGCACATATCCCACTATGGAGGCCTCTTGCAGGTTGTGAACTGTGGTCCTAGCTGTAGAAGTTATACATGGACAATGCCTCCTTAAGTGAGGTTATCCACATTCCCAGTATTTTAACAGTTCTCTAGGGTTGTCACCAAACTTTTTTGTTCCCAAATTAAATGGTTTACCTCCCCCTTGGGTGTTCTGGTTATTGGAGTGAAAATATTTCCTTGGAAAGAACTTTGTTGCATTCTGAAAAGGGGTTGGTTGATATCCCTTCTTCTGTTGGTTCACTATGTCCTATTTCTTGACTGTCCAAGCCTTGGGAAGATTAGACCATTTTATTGATCGTAACACATTCGAACCTTTCTGAAAACATTGGTTAAGGTATTTGGGTTGTTGAACTCGATTATTTCCTTATAGGACTATGGTAAGCAGTTTAGGAACCATTGGATTTTTACTTTGTCCTCTCGGATATAAGGCGTGAACCTTAATAATTACATAAATTTGTTAATCAGCTCATCCATAGTCATTTCATCGAGTCGTAGCTCATAAAAATCTTTGTTCTTTCTTTTATAGTAACTTTCAGATAAATATTGTTTCTTAAAGTATTTCTTGAAATACAACCACTCCATCTATTTTTCCTTCAGGCCCTTGGCCAACTTCAGGTCCTGCCACCATATACTTTCTTTTCCTTTCAGGTTATAGATGGCCATTCTGACTTTCATGTTGGTAGAATAATTGTAGATATGGAAATACTTTTTTATGTCTAGTAACCATGCTTCAAACTTATCCCTTGTCCTGGATTCCCCATCAAAGGTGGAAGGTCTGATTTTCTTAAACTCTCCTTCCAGGTGGTCCACATGTTTCCTCTTTCTTCTTATGGTTGTTTTATCTTCTACTGATGGTGTGCCTTCAGAAGAGTTGTCCCCTTTTTCTACATCAAGACTATAATTTTTGGATGATCTTTTTCTGACCTCTTCTTCCTCATTATTGTCCTTTGGGATCTTCTTTGTTACTATGATATGCAACAATACTTCATTTATTTCATGTTGTTCTTGTTGTTCTTTTTTCATTTTCTCATTGTCTACTTTGAAAACTTCCAGTTCCACAATAAGGTTTCTCATGGTTTCCAAAACCTGGGTAGTGAAACTTCCTTCACTGTTCTATTCAGGATCTCTAAGAGGTGCTTTCTCAGGATTCTTCGAAAGTATGATCTCCTCTTCATTCTGTGTTTCCATTATCACAACAAAAATAAAGTTTTCATGTTTGTAACAGTAAGTGTTTTGTTAGTTTTTCATTAAACAGAAACTATGTGCTAAACAAACATTTTTGGCCTTATTTAAGGTCCAAGTGCTATAACCTTATCTCTGATACCATATGTAATGTACCCCAAATTTACCAAATAAAAAAAAAATTGATAGGTCCATTAATGCTTCTTTACTCTGAAATATTTAATCATTTTAAACCTATAATCATTGCTATCAGAACATGACGTATACTTAAATGTCTTTTCAAGCGACTAAAACAAGGGTTTCAATATTTCCATTAAGTTGTACCTATTACAATTACTCAAAACACGAGTTAACACTTGTCATAACCGGTTAAAGTGTAGCCTCTTCATGAAAACTGTGAACCGGTCATGTCCATAAGGTCTGTAGTGACTTTAGCCTAAGATATTACCTTTAGCAAGGATTCGAAAAAAAAAATTTTTAATAAATTCCACCTTTTAGATAAGTCCTAGTACTCTATTACCACAATCCCAAACATTTGATCTATTTTTCCTTTATTATAACCTTTTATAAAAATCCATATATCAAGAGCTATTAAATCGTGATATTAGGTACAAACCCATTACCATAAAGTCCTTATATCTAAATTCTAAATAAGGTAATGCATTTTTCTTGAGTTTATGTGAATGCTCCGTCATATGTCTTTCCTGAAGGTTTAGCCTAGGTCGCATACGAGCCTCCTTGCAATGACTATACCCTAATTGAATGCACATCCCAACTGTCGCAGTACTAGATCTTCTTATTCATTTTCTTGTTAAGGTCTTCAATGCAGTAATTAGTGGGATTAACACACACACCAGTTTGGACAACAACACGGTCACACCAATACGGATAAATAACAATGGGTTTGAAAACCCACCTCGCGCGACAAGTCATAACCCTAAATATTATTGTCCAACACAAATACCATCCGATTTCATGACAAGGATTAGCACTATTAGTGTTAGTGGGCTCGGTTCAATGTGCAATTAATGCATGTCTTTAAATGCCATTAAAATTTCTCTAGTTGATAGTTATGAGGTTTTATGCATTGTACAGGTTGTAGATTAAAGTGACCAATGTGGATATGCCATGCACGCATGTTCACATGGATTGCATACCCAAGGCATCCATTTTCCATTACGCCATTATGTGATGGTCACTAGGGTAACTAATGTTCCATTTCCTTGGCTCTTATACATTTTTTGTAAAATGTCCTACGTTAACCTCTGCAATACTGATCTACGCATAACCATTGGCAACAAGGAGGGTTCCTGCTCTACATAAGGAGAGAAAAGATTACCCATCCATCTGGTTCCCCCCTCTACCAAGTAAGATCATGAAAACTATAACAACCCTAGTTAAATAGACGTTAAGATCATGAAAACATAATTTAAAAGAAAAAAAAAAACATAAAAAAGAGAAAAAGAGAAAAAGAGAAAAAGAAAAAAGAGAAAAAGAAGAAAAAGAGAAAAAGAGAAAAAGAAAAAGGGAGTTTAGTTGTGAAAACCCAGGAAAATGGAACAATATAAACTCGAATTTTGATTGGAAAACCAAGTAACATTGGCCAACCAAAATTCTTCAAATACCAATAAATTTTCATCATTAAATTCTAGTTTCATTCTTTAGCTTCAAAATTTTTTTTCCTGACTTGAGGACAAGTCAATAAATAAGGCTGAGGGGGATAAGGTATATTTTGAAAAACCTTTCAAGCCTTCTACAGATGACAACATGCATTAAAGAAAGGAACCAACTCCATTTCAAGTTCAGCAGAGGGACCTAATGAAGACATTAATTGCAAGTTCAGCAGAGGGACCTAATGAAGACATTCATTTCAATCAGCAGAGGGACCTAGAAGTATCCATTTCAAGTTCAGTAGAGGGACCTGATGAGGACATTCAAGTTCAGAAGAGGGACTTGAGAAATACAACAACTCCATTCACCAGAGGGACCTGAGGAAGACATTCATTTCAATCATTAGAGGGACCTGAAAGTATCAATTTTTCAATCAACAAGGGACCTGAGAAGATATCAATTTCAATCAATAGAAGGACCTGAGATACTAGAAAAGTAAATACAAGAGGAATCTGAGGACTAACACCAACATCCCATCTAGCTTCAGTCAAACAAAACACATTGAGCAAACAATTTAGTATATTTTCCTTTTTAATGCTTTAAATTAGAGAATTCTTCCTAAGCTAGGAATGAT
>CBVK0102136094.1:0-15552 GCA_900067695.1 Picea abies
TGTTAAGGTATGCCTGCAGACTTGTATTTAGTGTCGAACGGTAGTTTCAAGTGGCATTTTAAGCTCAACCCCCTATTTAATGCATGTAGACCGAGGCAAGGGAACATACTCATAATTGCAGAGTATGGTTTTGAAGTTTGTGCTCGAGGGTAACTAGATTTAGAGGCTACATTGTAATGTGTGCCATTGGGTTCCAGCAAATAATTTTATGAAATTTATACTCATTTTTATTGAAATTTCATAAGGAATTCAATGGTGTACTTTGTTTCATAGTTTGAGCAACGCAAAAAAAAGGGACATTATAAAAAACAAGAATTTAAGCATTAATAAAGAGGTCTCTATTATAAGTGGACCCGGAGACGTAGCCCAAATTGGTGAACTCCATAATCAAACTTGTTTATGTGATTTTGATATCTTTGTTCTATTTCCTCTCAATTATTTGCAAGTTATTCATCCTTAAAGTGTGTTTGGATAGATAATCTCAATTATTTGCAAGTTATTCATCCTTAAAGTGTGTTTGGATAGATAATTTAATTCACATGTAAATTGCAAATAGTCAAGTGATCATTTTTATTTCAAATATCAAGTAGATGTTATTATTTTTTAAAGATCAATAATCATCTAAGGATTTTTCAGATCAAGTTGGTATCATATCTTGGTTTGAAAAGTGTTTTTGAGTGAATTCTTACAAGGTCTAAATCCAAGCAAGGAGAAGGAAAACTTCCAAGTTACAATCCAGAGATTGGTTCAAAAAATTTTACTCATCGAAGAGAAATGACTTCGCCAAGAAAATTCAGTCCTTACAACTCTGAAGATGTTTCTTCAAGGCTTTTAATTTAATGAAATACATAGTGGAATAAATGTACTAGGGTTGAGACAAGGCCAAGGAGGGAGGCACATCAGAGAAACTTGAATCAGTCAAAGAAGAAGGAGGATGTAATGAAGGTGGTCCTTCAGAACCCACCTCACTATCACACTCATCATCATATTCTTCTGAGGGAAGTAAACATTCTTCACATAAAAATATTCCCTCTAAGAAGTTTGATCATAATCTATCTTTAACTAAATTGGATGTCAAGTTCTAAATGTGGACCTATTATGGAGAATTGAATGCTGATAAATTGTACAATTGGATCAAGAAAATAAAGGTATATTACAAGGTTCAAAATATCATGGATGACACTACAAAAATAAAATTAGCTACTCTTCGACTAAGTGCCACAACATTAATATGGTGGGAGAGTAAGACTCAAGTTGATCTTGTGGAAAAGGGTAAAGTGATCTCTTCTTGGGATAAATTTACTAAGAATATAAGAAAGCAGTTCTATCCACTATCTTATACTTGAACATCAATTATAGAATGGTAGAATCTAAGGCAAGTTAAAGGCTAGAATATTCAAGAATATACACAGGAATTCAAAAAGAGGGAACTATCCTTAGGAATTTCGTTGTATACCCATGAAACTCTTCTAAAGTATATTGGTGGCATGCACTCATATCTTCGTCACACTATTTTAATGTTTAACTCTACTAACGTTGATAAAGTGTTTGTCAAGCTACACATCTGGAGGCTAGTAAGGGTAAGCATGCAATTGAAGATAAGAAGCCATACAAGTTTGAAAAGAAACCGAAAGGAAAATGGAAGAGTAAGAAGTCAACTACATTAAACCAAGATGAAGGAAGACCTACATGTTCCCACTGTAAGAAAAAGGGATACAAGGAATCATAGTGAAGGAAACTCCATCCAGAATTATGACCAAAGAAGTTCCAGGATAAAGGGAAGCAGAATATTGTTGCATCAACTCGACAAGATATAGGATTAGATTCTAGAGATGAATCTAATATTATGGCAATAGGAAGAAAAGGTATATCTACTATCAAATATAATTATTCATTTCAATCCACCAAATTGGAACGTGTTACTGATCAAAAGAAAAAAAGAGAGATTTTTCATGTTAGGGTTATAGTCAAGCATTCAAAGGTAGATAATTTATTCGACTGTGGGTCTCAAGTTAACTTAATATCTAAATCAATTGTTAATAATTTGGGTTTGAAGACAACATCTCATAAAAATAAATATCCATTAGGTTGGGTGTGTGAAGATGCTAAGTTGCAGGTGATGAAATAGTTTAAGATCATATTTGCAATTACAACTAAGTTCTTTGACGAGGTTGAGTTAGATGTTTTGCCTCTTGACATTTGTGGCATTGTATTGGGTAGTCCATATATATTTGATAGGAAATCTATATATCATCTTTTCAAGGATGGGATTGAATTTATTTTCAGAGCTTATCGTATCAAAACTAATGTTTCTTTAGTGAGCACAGGGAAAATGAAGAGACTCATGAGCGCAAGTAAATATTTTGTTCTCATGAAAGTGAAATAAAAAGAAGAAGATATAATATATGCTTTATCAGGTTGTGATCTAGATCATAAATAGGAATTGGTCAAAATCATATCTAATTATGACAAGTTATTTCAAGAACCTACAGGGTTGCCTCTTAAGAGGGAGGTTGAACATGAAATCCATTTGCAGTAGGATGCTCCTCTTCCTAATATTGGAATTTATAGGTCATCAGTGATTGAGAATGCATAAATTAAGAATTAGATTCAGGAGTTTCTCGATAAAGGAATCATCAAACCAAGATCCTCTCTGCGTGGATATCCTATTGTATTAGTTCTGAAGAAAGATGGCACATGGAGGATGTGTATTGACTTTCAAGCGCTGAACAAGATTACGGTAAATAACCAGTATCCTCTTCCCAAAATTGATGACTTATTGGATCAATGAAAGAATGTTGTTTATTTCACTAAGTTGTACTTAAGAAGTGGTTACTATCAGATCAGAATTGCAGAAAGTGACATATGGAAAACTTCTTTCAAGACAAAGCAGGAGTTATTTGAATGGTTAGTTATGCCATTTGGTTTATATAATGCACCTGCGAAATTTATGAGGGTAATGAACGATGTATTCAAGACTTACATAAATGATTTTTTCATCATTTACTTAGATGATATATTGATCTTTAGCTGAATATGGGAACATCATTTCAAGCATATCAAGATAGTCTTTGAACTCTTGAAGAATGAGAAGTTGTATATCAAGATGTCTAAATTTGAATTTGGAAAAACGTATTTGGTATATTTTGGATATATTATAAGGAATGGTAAGCTAAATATAGACACTGCAAAAGTACAATTCATAGTGAAATGGCCCAAGCCAACTACTATCACAGAAGTCAAGAGCTTCTTGGGAGCAGTAAAATACTAGAGGAAATTCGTGGCTCCTCTACATGCATTCACAAGTGTTAAACAAGTGTTTCAATGGGGAGGCAAGAAACAGAAATATTTTGAGACAATGAAGGCAAATATAAGCATCACACTAGTTTTGTCTCTACCAAATCTACAACATCCATTTGAAATGCGAATTGATGCAAGTAGATATGCCATGGGAGCATTCTTGATGCAACAAGGTAAACCTATATGTTATCATTCTGAGAATTTTACTAAGGTTATGATTAACTATCCAACATATGATAAGGATTTGTATGCATTGGTAGAAAGTGTGAAGAAATGGAAGCATTACTTAATGGGAAAGGATACAATAATCCATACGGATCATTAGCCATTACAATATTTGCAGTCAAAGACCAAGTTACTAGAGTCACGACATTTTAGGTGTATGGGTTTCTTATAGTAGTTTCATTTGGTAATCAAATAGAAGAAAGGTATTCATAACAAGGTTGCAGATATGTTGTCAAGACCAGTCATCAATGCATCCACAATACTAAGGTATACTCCTTTAGCTCATGAAAGTTGTACTGAACAATATGCTAAGGAGGAAGGTTTTAAAGATGTGTATGAAGTATTAACTCGTGGAAATAAACAATCATATTATTATATGCATGATGATTTGTTATATCATCTTGGAAAGCTTTATATACCCAGGGATGAAAGAATAAATGTAATTAGAGAAGCTCATACATCTCTCATTTCTGGTCATTTTGGGGTTGATAAGATAGTAGCACAGTTGCATAGATATTGTTATTCTCCTCGAATGAATGAGACAGTTTCCAATTATATAAAAGGGTGTGTTATGTGTGCCACAAGAAAGCCCAACAACAGAAATATGGGGTTATATATGCCACTTCTAGTACCTTCTCATCCATGGGAAAGTATCTACATGGATTTTGTAGGTGGTTTACCGATGTCCAGGACAAGTCATGATTATCTATATTTTGTCATGGATAGATTAAGTAACATGTGTATTCTAATGCCATGCAAGAAATAGGTCACAACTAAACAAACAACACAAATGTTCTTTGCTAATGTTTGGGTTCATTTTGGGTTGCCTACATCTATTATATCATATCGAGATTCTCACTTTTTGGGAAAATTTTGGTCTCATTTATGGGAGCCCATGGACACTAAGTTAAATAAGGGCACAACTTTTGATCCATAGACAGATGCACAAACAGAGGTGGTAAACATATCAGTGGTAAATCTACTTCGAGGATACTACAACAAGAATCCTAAGTTATGGGATGAACAATTTCCTTATGTACAACATGCCTATAATCATGCCATGCATTCTTCTACTCAGAAAACTCCTTTTGAAGTTATAATCATGCCATGCATTCTTCTACTCAGAAAACTCCTTTTGAAGTATGTTTGGGGTATGTGCCTAAATCACCTATGGAATTTTCTCTTGAAGAAGCAAGTAAAGAGGATGGATAGGATGATACAAATAAATATAAAAGGTTCATTCAAATGATTCAGCAATTACATTAAGTAGTACAAGAACAGTTGAAGAAAATCCAAGCTAAATACAAGGTGAGGCATGAAAAACATTGCGTTGATAATCAATTTGAAGTTGGTGATCAAGTATGGTTGGATATCAGCAAGGACAGAATGAAAAGTGAAGGTAAAAAGATGAGACCAATCTGATATAGTCCCTTCAAGATCTTGGAAAAGATTGGTACTAATGTCTTTCATTTAGATCTACCAACCTAAATGAAAATTTATTCAGTGTTAAATATTGAGAATTTGAAAATTTATGAGCCTCCTATGATTATTGATGAAGATGAAAGTATTCAAGTTCTAGTAGTAGATGATTTTTCTCCAGAGTATTTAGATGAGCTACAGGAAGATGTTATTCTTGACATAAGAATCAGGACTTCACAACGAGGTGATGTGGAATATCTTCTAGTTGGTCTTAAAGGGGTAAAACCAAGCAAAGCAAAGTGGATTGAGATCAGGAAGGTGAGGGATATTAACCCTCACTTAGTTGTTGAGTTATGAAAGATTTTGGTCATCTAAAGTGCTTTTAATGGGGAAGAATGATCCAAGAGGATCTAGAAACTCTCACAAAGGTACAGGAGGATTCAAAATTCTCCCAAAGGTCCAGAAGGATTCATAAATTCTCAAAATTCAATCATCCCAAATGCTCTAAAAAAATTCCATCAATGCGGAGAGCTCGGTGATAGCTTTCCAATGGTGCAAACATCGTCTCAAACGAAGTTTGTATGCAAACATTATGGATGTTCAAAGTTTGGGTCAAACTAGGTAAAATTCAAAGAGGTCAAGGTGACATGTGGCACGATCGTATGACCATACAGTGCTAACATGGAAACACTCTAAGGTGCCACGTGGCATGTTGTACGTTGAATGGGAAAGTGATGTGGAAAATCATATAGGTTACGTGGAAAAATAACAGGTTGACATGTGGCAATGGTAGCCCAATCAAAGGATGCCACATGGCAGCCTCCCATTGGTCATTAATGGGTAAGGTCATTTAAAAAAAAAAATGGAGCCTATAGGATCAAACCCAGGTCTCTTGCTAACCAAACCAACGGCCTAACCATCATACCATAGAATTGTTTCTTAATCATAAGTGGCGTCATTTCTATTTAATTTTGTGTAATGGTATTTTTGGTAGAAGAAAATGGTTGAGGGATAGCCCTCGACCCATAACATTTGATCATATGGTATCCAAAGTAATTGGATGCTAAATTAGTGGGTGTGCCAATGAATATGCCATATATATCATAAATCCAAACTATATAACAATCATATGTTATAACCAAAAGCGCCATTAAGGAGAGGTTCATGGATGATTGAACTAGAGGCCTCCTCCATTCTAACTGTGTGCCTTAACTGTTTTTCCAAAGGTGCCTTTTATTAAGGTATGCCCGATGACTTGTCTATAATTCCGACCAGTAGTTTTAGGTGGTGGTTTAAGTCCGGCCCCCTATTTAATGGTGCATGGACCGAGGCAAGGAACATATTAATAATTTCATAGTACGGTCTCAAAGTTCATTCCCGAGGGTAACTAGACTTAGAGGTTGCATCATAATGCGTGCCACAGGGTTCCAGCATGGAATTCTATGAACTTTATACTCATTTTTATCAAAGTTTTGCAAGGAATTCAATGTTGTACTATGTTTTTGAGTTTGAGAAACGCAGAAAAAAGGTCATTGTAAAATAAAAGCACTTGAGCATTAATAAAGAGGTCTCTATTGGAAGAGGACCCAGAGGTATAGCCCAAATTGGGTGAACTCTATTATCAAACTTGTGTATGTGTTTTTAATATTGTTGTTCTATTTCCGCTCAGTTATTTGCAAATTATTCATCCTTAAAGTATGTTTGAATAGATAATTTAATTCACATGTAAATTGCATACAGTCAAGAGATCATTTTTATTTCGAAGATCAAGTAGATGTTATTATGTTTTAAAGATTAATAATCATCTAAGGATTTTTCAGATCAGGAAGGAAGGAGGTATTTCAGAAAAATGTCCTTTAGGAAGATATCATCAAGTTTTTCCTTGCATAGACCATGTCTATGCCACTCATGGATATGATCAAAAATATGAGTGGAAGTGGTTTGAGGACAAGAGATAAGGATCCAAATCCCTAGATCATGGTGGATAGGTAGCTAGAATAAGGTGAGAAACACTTTGGAAATGGAATTGAAGGTGCGATGTGTGTTGCTAGGTTGATCAATGTACCACTTGGGAGTGCCACCCATAAAGGTTCTATGGAAAAAGATAAGTCTGTTGATACTGAGAGGGGGGTGAATCAGTATCAAGTATAATTTAAAACCTTTTTCAACTTATACTTAAACCATTCAAATATATCTAATTTTATTTCGAAGATCAAGTAGATGTTATTATGTTTTAAAGATTAATAAGCCTCTAAGGATTTTTCATATCACTTATGATGTGCATGGAGGATGTCCCTTAGAGACTATAGTGCCATGTAGTTGGTGTGCCTCATCATTTTGTTCGTTTGTTGAGGTGAGTATCCCACACAGTAGTGTGCTACCATGAGACACATGTGCCTCATTATGAATAAATGACAGTCTCCCACATTTTGTACAATGGATGATAGGATTAGTTTCTCATCATATATTTTATCATGATGGGCCATATAGCCTGATTTTTTTAAATCCATAGTTTTTTGGGATGTTGTATCAAACACTCAATGACTACACTATACTCTGCAATGTTTTTGGTTGTAGGACCAAGGAATATGCCACATGAACTAACTAGTTTGTCGGTGAGCGAGAGAATCACCCAAGCAGTGGAAGCAATGCTTCAAGTACTACAATAGGCACCATATGTACAACCTATGTAGATAGAGGTGAATGTTGACATATGAAAATCAAGCGTCAAACATGATAATCACCAAACCAATACAAACCACACACATAAAAGAAAAATTCACACCACACCAAACTAAAATATGTTATGTACAAATTACTACGAGGCCGTGCAACCTATGCATAATACGTTTTCAAATAGAGCTCATTGCAAGGCCCTAGGAGTGGATTTCCATCATAGTCAACTAACTCATAGGCCTCTTTATGAAAAAAACATATCACGATGTAAGGAACATTCCAAAGGGTTAAAAATTTCCTGAACCTAACTTATCGTGGTCCTAATCATAGACCAAAACCAAGTAACCCTCCACAAAACACAAGGTTGAACCGTTTTTTCATATTAGGGTTTGACACACTTCTTATCAGTCTCAATCACCATTGCAACATCTCAATGTTGTTCATATAGATGGGAAAAATATAAGATATGTTCTTCCTCAATGGAAGTATTGGGAAAGATCTCTAAGACTAGTTTCAATGATGGGATTTCACATTCAATTGGTAGGGAAAGATCTCTAAGACTAGTTTCAATGATGGGATTTCACATTCAATTGGTAGGACTGCCTCCACACAATAAAAGAGATGAAATGGTGTAAACCTGGCTAAAGTATCAGCTGAGGTTTAATAGGCCCATACTGCTAACAAAAAAATAAGATTACAATTAGTATTTTGTTTCCCTACCATCGTCTGGATCATGGTTTTTAATACCCAATTGATGGCTTTGACCTGACCATTTAATTGAGGATAATAAGCTTTCGAGTTCTCATGGAAAAAACCTGACCTGACAGCTAGTTTGATCATCATTTTGTTGTCAAAATGGGACCCATGGTCCATCACAATATTCTTAGGTACACCAAATTGTGCTATGATGTGATTGAACACAAATAATTTAGTTGAGGTTCCATCATTAGAAAAGTTAGGAAACAACTTGTCCCACTTAGTGAAGTAGTCAACAAGTACGATGACGTAACCATGGCCATTAGTTGAGGTAGAATTACATGCCATGAATTAAATCCACCATTAAATGAAGGGGCCAACAATAACCACAGGATGTAATGGAGCATGATGAGCACACATTTTTCGAGTAAATACTTGACAAGGGTGACACTTATGGACCACATTCATACAATTCTTAAAGATCGTGGGCCAAAAGTATCATGCACAAAATATCTTTTGGGCGATAATTCTCTTATCTTTTTCATGGATAAGGCATCAATGTAAAATCAAATCTACCCCTCGACAATACAATCTGTCATCAATGATGAGGTATTGTTTGGACTAATGGCATATGCATCGATGCTCATCATGGGATAATTGAGGATGAAAACATTGGGTTTGGAGATATACCAAGACATCCCCATGCCAGGAATTAGATGTGTCAATGAGAAATAATGACTCATTAGGCATGAAATCACTAGCCATGGGTTCATCATTGACTCAGGGAAGTTTAAACATCAACTCATTAACGGAAAAATACTTCTTGGATTTGGAAGTTACAAACTCCAGGTCAAACTCTTGTAATATGATGATCCACTTTGAGTGTTTTACCCCAATGATTTGATGGATTAAGATGTGCTACATTGGGTTGGAGTATGATATTATATTGGTCTTATGCAAGAGTATGTAATGTCATAAATATTGGGCATCATGAATAGCTTACAAGGCCAACTTTTCAACATGTGAGTAGAGAAGCTTTGGACCAAAAATACCTTTGCTAAGATAATATATCATATTTTATTTGTGTGCACTGTCCTCTTGGAAAAGCACCATACCAATGGTGGATTCATAAGCTATGAGATAGAGAAAAGTGTTCCAACCATAATTAGGAGGGCTCAACAATGTGGCCGACATCAAGGCCTTCTTCAAGTCATCAAATGATCATTGTGCTTAGTCATCCCATAAAAAAGGTTGAATTTTCTTCAACAAGCACATAAGGCCTTTGTTTATCTCTACATAATCGACAATGAACCTTCACAAAAAAAAATCCTTCCCTTCCAGGGGTGGAAGGAGAGGATAGGGTTATCTTTTCCTCGAGAGGAAAAATATGATTAACCTTCTCTTGGATTCTTGGTGTAGCATCTAAAAATCAAGCAGAGGCATACACCCTATTCAAGGGTTTAAGTTTGGCTAAGAGATAAGGAATAGATGACCTTTCTATAATTGAAGACTCTTAGGTTGTTATCAATCAAGTCAAAAAATGGTCCCCACCTCAGGACATGAAACTCAAAAGTATCATAGTACAAGCCCTTAAACAAGTGAAATCCTTCAGGACTCTTCAATGTGACCATGTACTCTGAATCAACAACTTTAGAGTGGATCGCCAAGAAAATTTGGCCACTCAAGATCCTTTGATCACTCTTAGAATCAATCACTAGAAAAATTTCCATTTTATTCCATAATCTTGGCCATGCATAAGGTTGCAATAATCATAATGGGTCATGGTTGGGACCAAGTCATAAGCCCATTTCCTATATCCAGTTAGATCTCAGCTCACTTAGTTTCCATCTCCAATATCCCTACGGGCTTGGCACACTACACTCTAAAATCATGCAGGCCACCTTTCAAGCTTCTAGAAGGTGGCATCATCGACTCATTCAAGACAAATATTTCTTTGATCTTGGGAATTATTGTGCACATGTGCTCATGCTTGGCTCCTCTCTCTTGGTCTGATTTTTCAGGTTTTTTTGGTAATCAGTCGTATGGTTTTGGTACTTCACCACACATCAAGGGCGTCATCTCACCCTCGACTTGCAACATCCATTTATAGTAATGATGAGTAATCTAAATTTTGGTATTTTCACATGCATGAGGTTAAGGTTCGTGAATTAGATTAGAATTTGGAGTTCTATCATTACTAGGGGTGGAAACCATTCACACAAAACCGAGGATATTTATGATGGATAGGAAGATGTCAAGCGCAATGTCTTTGGGAAGTTGTTGGATATTGGTTATTCTGTCTACAATGTCTCATTTCGTAGCTATGCCAGGAAAACCTTGGGTAAATATCTGTAAACTCACACAGAGGGAGAACATGAATATGAGTCTCATGTCAAATCGGAAAACATCAGTGGCACGTTTTAGAAGAGAGCTGCAAGAGGATGAACATGAGGCTTTGGTAAATTTAGTAAATTTACTGCATCTCAGATTAAATAGTGCTTCTTCCTAGTGGAAAACGATGATGGAACTGATGAAATTATAGAGAAAAGGCTTCCAATACTTGTGAGACAAAGTTGATGCCATCCATTCTTAGGTGGTGGAGCTGCATTCCAGACCAATCCCTCTAGGCCCAACAGTCTCAAGTTCTGCCATTTCTGATGTTATCTCTACCCTGGACCATCCTAGATAGGTACCAAATATGAATTCACCCTCAGACGCCTCAGAAGGGGAGCAGGAAAATAATGGCTCTGCAAATATTTAATTTATTTACTTTGTCTTAGCATTTTTTTACTAAGGATATTTTATAGGACCTATAGTAGACTTCCCTATATTTTTGTTTTAAACTATGAACTCTCGACTAGAATTCTAGTAAACAGTATTAGGATACAAATTGTTTTTGATAATACATGGGAATTGCTTAGACTATGTACGAACTATTTATGTGGTTATACTACAAACTTTTTTGAATAAAAATTTTCCCATTTTTATTAAGAATTTTTTTTTTCCTTCCCTTGCAATCTTTGAAGTTGGTTGATGGTTAGAGGAGGAGGAAATTGAAGAATCACCTCAACCTTCAAGGGATCAACCATGATCCCTTACTTGGACATAATGAAGCTTGGTCATTTCCCATAAACCATGCAAAAGATGCAATTATAAGGGTCCAAACATATATTATACTAACAACATCAAGTAAAGATGGCTTGTAGGTGGCTAGGATGATCCTCACACCACTTAGACCAAGAATCTAAATTTTCTAAGTGTTGGCATAGGGGCAGGCCCAGGGTTCAACGCTACAACAGTGCGCCAACAAAACCCTAACTACCAACCCTTTCAGCAACACCTATGAAGCAGATGAATTCTCACCCAAGGTAGAGGCAGGGGTGGTTGCAGGACTCAAGTGTCTACAACCTTAGTTGGGACATAGATCTATGATTATAATGCTTTAATAAAGAACTTAGCACCTTTAGTTCCTTAATATACAATCGTTATCTACTTCACTGATAAAACAGAGCCTCGCAGTACTCACATTAACCTACTGTATCCAAGCACTTAGCATAAGTAAATAGATCAGATTAAGCACTAAGCATAGCCATGTAGATCAAATCTAGCATTTCCACATATAATAAGAATAAAGCAAGTATATCTATCCAACTACATCAAAGCACTTAGAAAAAAAAGGCATAAAATCATTAAGACAAGCACAAAGCATCATAACATAGGATTTACATGGTTCACCCCTCTCCTGGGGCTACGTCCACCAACTCTTCTTCTTTATAGTCTTCGGTCAATCGTTTACAAGCACGAAGCCTCAAAAACCCTTACTCTGCACAAGATAGAAGATTTGTGCAGCTCGCTAGATCCCTCTTCCTTGTGTTACAACACTAAGCCTCCTATCGTATCACATAGGGACTTGCACTTAGCTCTACAAGTCTCACACAAAATGCACAAAGCCTTGATCACATAGATCCAACTCTTGGAACTTAGCCTCTTGTTCATTGAACTCCTAGATCACTCCATCGTTCACAGATCCTTCTAG
Source organism: Picea abies (assembly GCA_900067695.1). Classification (NCBI taxonomy): domain Eukaryota; kingdom Viridiplantae; phylum Streptophyta; class Pinopsida; order Pinales; family Pinaceae; genus Picea; species Picea abies. Next base: position 12,353 of record CBVK0102136094.1, read on the forward strand.
GAGTTGTTCTGTTGTGAGGATGACCTATTCTATCTCTGCTCCTTGGCTCTCGACCTCTGTAAATAAAAGACATACCTTATCTTGCGTAGGTTGAAGTCGTTGGGTGACTTCCATCACTTTTCTTTGAAACATATGGATCTACTGCTGAGCTGTATGTTGTTTGTGAGACCTCTTCATTATGTCTACAACTGACAGGGCCTTCAGCTATGCCTGTAGTGTATCGGCATGCTGCTTCGCTTCTTGGAGCTGTGACTCCAATGCCTGTAACTCAGGATTCTTAGTGAGGTTTTCATATGTTTTAGCACTCTCATTACTCAGCTACTTTCACTCCAAGGAAAGAGATCTTAATATGTCAACTGCACTGCAGGCAGTGGCTTTCCTTTGGTCTCGTACATCTTGAGGGGTCTCGGGCACAGTGCGGAGATCCAATTCTACTATGCGCTACTGGATATGTTGGATTATGTCTTTGAGTTGTTCCACCTACTGTGGAACTTGTTCTTCGGTCTTTACTTCAATGACTGTCACAGATTGAAGTGCTCTTTGGACCATCTCCTGTACTTTGAGTTTCTCTGCGAGCAACTGTTCCTTTTCTTTATGCAACTGGGATTTTTCTTCATCGAACCTCTCTTGCAGAGTAAGCTTCTCATGTTCAGAAGTATTGCGTTGGTCTAGAAGGTATTCCTGTTCTTGCGCCAAAGCCTGGGTGGTTTGCGTTGTCTCCTCCTATTCTCGTCGAAGGCGAGCTTTGACTGTATCAGTGATCCAGTGGAGTTGAGATGGATCATCTCCTATTTCTAGTGTTCCTGCTGATAGAGGCATAGTAGAAACTATGCAGATCAACTGCAGTGACTATTGAACTTATTGAATTTCAACCTTGATTTGACTGAACACCTCCTCCTGCTTAGCTTCTTTATTATCTGTTATCTCCAGTGAAGCATCATTTATTGTTTTGATGATGAAGTCGAAGTCGTCTGAGGTGAGGGTGGTCTCAAACTTAGTCCTGGTTTCTTATTTCTTCCTTGAGGAAGGTTTCGAAGGGGAAACCTTCCTTTTCTTCGAGGGGTCCTCCTCTCTAGGCAGTGTAACCTCACCATTCTTATGTTCAACTTCTGTGCCATCTATCTCTTCCCTGTCACCTCCTTTCTCAGGTGAGATAGAAGAATTCTTTGCTGAGGTACTATGGACATCTTGGGCTTCTTCATTTTTCTTGTTCTTGCTCGGTCCAGGTGTATCATGCGCTACTTCTGGACTGTTGATATCAAATAGCTCTGTTGGGTCTGTTGGGATGAGGAGGTCCATTGACCATTCCTTAATAATCTCTTCTAAGTCTTCCTTCATCATCTTGTAGTATGACTACAGTTGTTGTTTATGTTCATTAGTGTGTGCTGTGATATATATGAAATGGCGGTCCACGCTAAATTTCATCAATGGCCTAAACCCATGGAGTGTGTTCGGGGTTATACGAGGCTCAGACTGGCTAGTGGTCTTCAGCTAGTTGTAATAAGTGTGTAATATGACATTTTATTGCCACTGCTTGTTCATGTCACTGGAGTACCATAGTGTGCTGAACTTTGCAGCCAGTGGTTCAAAGGGATCGATGTCCAAGAAGGTCGCACCTTCCAGCATCTCCCATGCGATGAATAGGATTAAGATGAAAATAAAACTAAAGTGGAACTCATATACTTGGTCTTGCATTTCCTTGCAGTCTAGTTCTAACTGGTTCACAAAGTACTTCACCCAATTCATGTGTAGGCCCTCTGCGCACTTCCCTGGGAGGTCGACTACAAATCCAGTTACTTGGGTGGGTCGGTTCTTGCGAACTAATTTCCCTATGATCAGTTGATAGGCTAGGTGCACTGCGTCTCTCTGGATAGAGGCTACCTTGTAGCCTCACGTTCCCTTCTCTAAATCTCCATAACTATCCTTTATCCTCTGGGTGAGAGTGTGATCCGCGATCTTTCCGGAGTAGAAATCCTATGGGTCGAGGCCTTGCATGCTTAGCCATGTGATCTGATTGATCAATGTCGAATCCACTGTGATGCGGTGGTTCAACCACAAATAGCCTCCATGATAGCAAGATAACAGTAATTTGATGCATGCCTTCACCTCCTGGTGTCGCCCGAAGTGAGAAATCTTCATAACATTCAGTAGGGTGTACTGCGCGAGGTTCTGGGTCCATGAATGAGGGGTAGTCTCTAAGTTATTTCCTTTTATTCTCGTCAGATACTTATGTGGGGAGAGAATGATGTAAACCTTCCTGTTGTCGAGGTTGAAGTCGCTAAACTTCAATGCTGCGAGCTTATCCTAGTCAGCATGAACTGCGTGCACCTCTTTCGGAAGGTACGTAGTGACCAGCACATATTCAAATTCTCAGAGCACACTATCATGATTGATTGTGTCGCTTAGAGGTGGTAGATAGGCTGGTAAAATGCTTAGAATCAGCTTGGCATTTGCGATATCATCTCTGTGCTTCGTTTGTTTCTCATCAGCTGGTTGGGATGGTCTAGCTCAAGCAGTGGATGAAGAGGCCTACAGTCCTCTCGTCGAAGATGCTTGTACACCTGTAGACACTCCTCTCTCCGACATGATTTCGAAGATGCTTGTACACCTGTAGACACTCCTCTCTCCGACATGATTCTTTCAGTCATCAAGTCAAGGAGAAATTTTGTCACTTATTCTTCAACTGCGGTGAGCTCGTCAGACATATGCGCTCAAGATTAAAATTATCGGGGTCACGATGGAATTAGACACTGCACTGGAATAATAGAAAGGGTGCAATGATCACTGTATGCAATTTGTTCAGTCTACGGAATTCAACTTCTCTGTTAGCAAAAGTGTTCTATGTGCATGGCGCGAAGGGATAAGTAGGCAACTCGGCAATGGTTATGAGCCCCTATTAACTCTAGTTCGATCCCTATGGCACAGTCCAATGGTCTGATGACGAACCTTTATTGCTTTTTTGTTCGTTTGGAGTGGAAGTCGAATGGGTATATCGACCCCAACGGCTATATTGCTTCGCCATGGCGAACTGCCATGTGTCGTTGTTCTAATATCCGGACGAACCTCCAATTATGCAAATTTTCTTTCTGTGAAGTTCCCTCTGGAACCTTCTGCAACTTAGCTCTCTTCCTACTTTGCTTCCTCCCCTTATTTCCAGTGAGCTTTGTCTCGGTAGTTCTTTTTCCATTCTGATTCTTGTC
>CBVK0102136113.1:0-11695 GCA_900067695.1 Picea abies
ATGATGTTGGTACATCTTGATGAGTCATAGTTTATGTGTATTTGATGTATTATTGGTACATATTTGGTGCATGGTTGATGGTACATGTTGAGGTACATGTTGGTGCATGGTTGACGCACTTGTTTATGGTACATGTTGATTACAAGTTGTTTGGTACATGTTACAGGTTGTTTAGTGCAGGTTGATTGGTACAGGTTTACAGAAGTATATCTCACAGTAATAATGTGACAGTGGTTTCATCATTTTACTTCTACAACAAGAATGTTGGACAGGGCAATGACATGTGGTTGTAGCCACCTTCCGGTTGTAGATAGAGAATTGGGGAGTTGGAGCTTCTCTCCGGTTGTAGCCTGAGAAACTAGGGGGTTGGAGCTTCATTCTAGTGGCAGTTGGAAAACAAAGGAAGTTGGTGTCTTCCAATGAATGTGATTCTTAAAGACGTATAAGAAAAAACATTATGTGGTTTTATCCCGACTTGAGTTTCCACGTAAAAACATTGGTGTATTGTATATGTGTATAATTGTTTATTTACTCTGAAACTATTGAATGATAATGTTACATTGATATAACACTTGCATTTTATGGTTAAAAAAATAAATTGTTCTATTACTAATTCACCCCCCCTCTCAATAATCCAACAATTTGGTTTTGAATGCACATCAAATTCATAAATGTGAATTTTGATTTTAAAAGTTCAAAATGGAATTATAAAATGCAAAGCTAGAGTCCAAAAATGTGAAAGCATAGTGCAAAACTGCAAAAGTGAATTCTAAAAGTGTGAATATTGAATCTATGATTAGTGTTTGTTTCATTATTAATTGGTTTTCATAGTTTTATACTCTAACAACAAAGCACAATTCATCAACCACATATTCAAAATAACAGATGTATAAGATACATAATTATTGGATTTTAAGACATTTATTCTCTGCAAATCAATATTTTTCCAATTCTCATTTTTTATTCAATAAAACCTATTAAATGTAAGATATGTCAAATACCTAACTATTAAAAATATTAAATGATTCTAATAACCAGATATTTAACTTTTATATTGCTAAAAAGTGTAGATGTGAAATATATTCTAAAAGTTTGAAAGATCCAAATTAAATGTAATTGATGAAGAAAGAATGATTTATGAGAGTTTCGAAGGTCGCTGTCAAAAAAATAAGTTGTGTGCCTTGCTCATGGTGTCGTCTCTTTATCAAATAACAATCCATTTACTCTCAATATCAATAATTTATTTTGCACTCCATGAAAAATCGCAACTTCAATAACTTATTTAAAATCAAGGTAACAAATTTTATTTTTTCAACTCAATAACTTACGTATCAAAATATAGTATAATTTATTATTTGGAGATTAAATACATTATAAATATTATTTCACCTAAAATCCCTATTGGAGTTAGTGATAGATCGTTCATTGTTTACATTCACATGCTTTTCTTTTTCATCTCCTTCGAGCACTTGTTAGTTTGATGTATATGACATGTTTTAGTTTATAAATACAAATTAAAACATTAAACAAGAGAAGAGGTTAATTGGGATTATTATTATTAAGCATTAAACGACTTATTGAATTTAGATATTTCTCAACCTCTACTAGCAAAAATAATACCATGTTTTTGGTGGGGAAGATTTTCAACTCTTTCAATCTTGATCATAAACTAAAATATAATGTTTAGTGCACTATGTTATCGTCCAAATTAGCAGCCCTTGGGGTAGTGGTATGGGGATAGCACGATACAGTAAATGCACCATTGTCACCTTAGCACAATATCCCTTTCGCTTTAGGCCATCTCCTAGAGACCAAGGGGGGCTTCCTAATCCTTCCAATTACACACCTCAATATGCGTTAGATAGACTAATGCCTTAGTAGCTAAATGCCTTAAGAAAATTCAATAGGAAAATAAAGCTATAATATAAAGAGAGTTTAGGAGCTAATTATATGAGTGTTGAGAACTGAAATAAATATGCTACAGTAGAAAATACAAACCAACACTATGATTTCACTCTTTAAATGAAGAAACACACATCTTTTACCACACAAGAGTGTGATATTGTTGCATAAACCAAGGACCAATGATATACTTGAGTTATATCTTAATGTTATAAAATGGACTAGCTTGTTGTTTTCCATAGATTCCAAAATTTGATTTATGATAAAAAAAAACATAGAAATTACAGATTTTGGGTAAGGGAAAGTGTCTCAAGAGTGTTTAAAAGAACTTAGAATGATGAATCTTGGACACTTCAACTAGACAAATGAATATACCTTGCAAAAATAGCCTAGAAATGATAAATTTCAAGTGCAAATGAATAATATCCAATAAATTATCTCAAGCTTGCAAAAAATGGTGGTGAGTCCCCCCAGGGTTTCACAAAAAATCTCCAAAATGAAATATAACAATGATGAATCGCTTAGGAGATGAATTTTACCATTGGAATGTGTTAGATAAACTTAATAAACAATTTCAAAGTGAAATATGGACTAGGGTAGAGTTAGAAATCACCTTTTAGGGTTAAACCCTAGTTATAGGGTTTCACCAATTCTTATTTTTATTATTGTACTTAATTTCCAGGATTGATAGATAACATAAATCAGCCACAAGAATGTTCGATAAGACAATAAAGCACAATCTAAGAGGTTCGATTTGCTTTCTAGGGTTAAAAACCAACAATTTAGCACAAACCCTTGGATAAATGTCTAGAAAATCAAATTAAATTGTTAGGTTTATTCTAGACAATGAAATAAATATTTTTAATGGTTTATATCTTCTATATTTTTTTGTATTTTTGTATTATAAATAAATATTTGAAAATTTAGGGTTTTGGTTGGTGAATGTCGGGAGTTAGGGCTTAGTCTTATCTCCACTAGGGCTTATGGGTTCAAGAAGTATGCCCCTCTAAGAATTGATTATCAACGTTTATGGATTAGAACTCAAGACTAGGGTCACAAGGCTAATAGTCTCTTGTTAATCAAGACAAACCATAAAACCAAGGCCCTACAAGAAGGGTCTTTCAAATGGAATAACCTTCACCAACAAGATCAACAAAAGACTTGAAAATAATACTTAAAACCCTTGTCAATGAGCATAAAACTAATCAAGACAACAGATAAGCACTTACGAAATTCTTTTAGGGAAGAAAGAAAGGATACAAACTCTAGACATCCTCCCTCAAAGTAGTTGATAACTTTTCAATGGATCGATCTTGCTAGTTTATGTAGAATCTTTAGCATTCACAATAGTCTTTAAGAAAGATATGCCAAGAAAAATAACTAAGAAAGATAGAGCTCCAAAAATTGACACAAAAAAACACCGAGTAAAGATCTTATATTAAATGGCTCCAATAATGATCTCCAAAAATTCACCTCAAAGAAAGGGGAGGGCCTCACCCCAAGCCAAAAAATAGCCTTCTAAAGTGGATGGCTTCTTTAATTTTCTCAACAAGCCATCAAAAAGTGGTTCGAAAGTGCATCCACATCAAAAGGGTAAGTTCCAAGTGACCTCCATCAAGTGCTAAGTCACATGAGTGACCTCCACATCATCAAATTATCTCAAAATAGCTCCAATGTCCTCATGAGGTGCCCCCAAATGAAGTTGGCCCTCCTTTAGTGAGTAATTTGTTTTGAAAAAGTGCCAAAGGAGGGGAACGTTACGGATTTTGACACATTGCAAGTGTAGATGATGTCCATGCGGATGGAAATAGCTCGTTCGTGCCCGAAGAAGGTGACCAATGCCTAAAAAAATATGCTATTGGATAATCATGTGTAGAATAATCTCCTAAGGCCCAAGTGTGGTACATACATAAGAAAGAGAGGGTTCATGTGGGTAAGGTGTGTTAAACCATGGGTGTAACAACCCTTACAAAGTGCAATCACCTTTTACACAGAAAAATAATGAGTGAATAGTTAAGGACCTTGTAAATCGTGTATCTTGGTAGATCTAACTCATAATCCCTGATTACGTATACAAGGCATAAATGGCCGACATCAAAGGGAGTTACCACCTCTAAAGGGGTGTTCAGTTAGAGCAATAAAACCAAACACCCTGAGAATGGGGACTAAAAGGACATGCCATGCATGTCCACCTAAGCGGATCTGGATAAACTCTAACCAACACTCCTACATCAAAATCATCCCATCATGGCCACATACAAAGAAATCATCACACTTTGGGCAAATCAAGGTTGTCACATCTCATGAAAAAATATAGGGTACACTGCAAAGAATTTGGGGTGTAACACACTATAAATAAATCAACAAGTTCTCCACTTCCCTTTTAAGGTGTCTCCAATTATGCAAAAAGACACTCTAAATATTGGCACTAGCACCAAATATGAGATGGAAACTTTATCAAGTGCAACATAGTGATGTTCAACCTAAAGAAGTAAAAATAAATGAATCCCATTTACATAAAATATTAAGAAATAACAATTTTTGTATTGAGGAAAAGGAACTCATGGAACAATTTCCTTTTCTTGGATATAACTTGTCCTCTAATGCTTGAGATCTCGTTGCATCTCAAGAATCATGGGGGGGTTTTTTAGAAGACCATCGTAATCACCATCACAAAATTGGGTTGTGCACCTTTTTGGCAGTGTAATATCATTATAACTTAAAACTCCAAACAACAATCCTTCTACTTCCAATAGCAATAATTTCATTTGGATTGTATAAAAAAACTATAACTCTAGGGACTTGCTTAAAATCAACAAAACAAAAATTAACCTTTCAACTCAATAAATCCCATAGCAAAATGTAGCTTAATGTATTGTTTAAATAATAAATACAATATAAATATTTTTTACCTGAAATTCCTATTGAAATAGTGACATATTATTCATTATCTTCATTCATGCTCACTACATGTTTTTCTCCCCCAACCTTCTTATCAATTTCTCTATATGATATGTTTAACTTTTTAGATATAAATTGAGAAAATGTGTCATTAATACGTCGAAAGGAGTGCATCCTAAAACAAATGCAATGGTTAACCACATAACAAGTGTAATGGATCATTAGAAAAAACCGATATATTTGGGGGAGGAAATGAAGAGAAACTAACCTTGTCATGTTGCAATGAAGAGAAACTAACCTTGTCATGTTGCATTGAAAAATAGCTAGAAGAGAAATCTTTGATAGATAACACGTTTAGCATATATTTAAAGGTGTCACATGGTTGGTACTCTATCTACATTTTTTTTTGTGACTGGAAGAATCAATAACTAGTCGGGCACATACTCACGTGACATAGGATCATGTTATATGGATATTATCACTATAACCTATAGGCATGCCAACGTGACCCCTCACACGACACACAAAGTAAGTAGGGGTTTCGAACCAATGATTTCACACAACAAAGTGCCTTAATAGTACACTCCATCACCAACTATTCTACACCCCAAGGACTACTTAGCTACATTTGATTCTCATCATCTTTTTTTATTTTATATGACTGTCTTCTATGAAATTGAAAAATAAAGCCACAAGGAAAATTAGAGTACATTAAATATTGTTAAAATACCAATCATATGATAAATTTACCTACTATAAAAACCACCATCTCTATAACATTGAATGAACACAATGCCTCCTTGTAATGGTGATGAAGTACCTCCTTATATGACACTAAAATCTCGAATTATGTAAACTTTCATAAGATGCTAAAACTAAACCAATTTTTTGAAAAAAAAAAAATGTTATCATGAGAATTGTCCATTCATCAATATTTAATAATAGAAAAATCCATGTGTACAACAAAACAAGTGTTATCTTCTACTCCTTGGATATGGACACAAACGATATTTGATCTCATTTGTAAAATTATCATTGTACTGAAGGTTATTTGTCTTCTATTTGATATAAATATAAATTGTTGTAGAATTTGCTCCACTGATTTAACTCAACAAAGTAGTAAAATCTGAACTCCCCAATATTATGTTCAATTATAACTTCTAAAAAAGGAAGGGTATTGAGAAAATATTAAAATAAAATAAAAAATATAACAATTTTCAATTATTGTTAGTACATCATAAATTAGGAAGCAAACATTGAGGTATGAAATGAAAACTTGGTTTATATTTATAAAAATAAGGTGGTTATTTTTTTCTTTAAAAAGTGTAAGTTGAAATAAAAAAATTCTCTATAAATATAAAAAATATATATATTATAAGGCAATCCTTTTTTTATTTTTAAATATAACTTGAAATGAAGACTTAATCTATACATATAAATCAACATATCAAATGTAATAGCATTGAAAAAAATTAAAATACATAATAAAAATAAAATGATTTTTTTTTAATACATAGAAAATTAAAATTAAAAATAAAAATAATAAAATACGAAATGCTGCTAAATACATCATTAAAAAAATGTTTCAATAGTGTTGATGCTCAAAAGCGCAACATAGGGTATCTGTTTGTAAATGGATGCAAACGACTTATGACATATTATTTAACTATATTTAATAATATACTAATAGGTGGAACCCTTGGTGAAACTTGTGTGACTATGACGAAGAAACAACAATTATGCTTTACATGCTTATGAGTTAGCTGAGATGAGCCCTACAATTTATTTGCGTTTAAACTATCTATCGGAATGATTAATCCAATATGATGATAAGGGCGATATGATTTAAAAGGGAGTGGTCTTGTTTTATATAACACCCGCAAGTATTATTATGTTACATTTACTTTGAGACAGGACCTAAACTCCATGCTTAAGTTATATGTGTGATATGGTGACTTCATATCACAAGGGTATATGCATTGTTTGAATTGAAATCCATGTTGGAATATGTTATCCACAACAAAATATTTGAGTTATGTCACATTGGAGGTTATAAACAATTGTTGTGCGCATTGGTTTAATTGCAATATTAGTTGTATCCCTAGAAAATTGTTCTATGTGAAATGGGGTAGTGACAAGGGTTGGCGCATTGATAAATTGCAACATATGGAAACTTTGGTATAGTTGGCTGCATTAGTATCCCTAGCAAATTGTTCTATGTGAAATGGGATAGTGACAAGGGTTGGTGCATTGATAAATTGAAACATATGGAAACTTTGGTATAGTTGGTTGCATTAATCGATTTGAATGTTAAGTGGACTTGGATCATACTAGCCATGAATGAAATGTGAAGGGAGAAGCTACGTGCAGTAAATGCACGTCACTCAAACTCACCTCGAGCTCGCCACCCTAGTCATTCTTGCATTTTGCTCGGTTGGTTGTTGTTGCTCCAATTTGCTCGGTCGTGGAGGAGGTATACAAGCTAGTCTTTTCTTCTTAAGAAAGCTTTGACACAAGTATGGGGTTTTCTTGCTCTGTCATCCATGAACATTCGCTTTGCTCTTTAATTCAATAGCTGGCTCTTGTTTCTCACGGTCTGTGTATTTCCAAACCTGTTAACATAAATTTGAATTGTGTGTTGGATTGATTTTCAAGTTTTGGTTTCTTGTGGTGGTTGTTTTGTTATCATTGACATTATAAGAGTCATGGGTGTCTTTTACTAGTGTAGTTGTATGCAATTTTTCTATAAAAGAATGTGGTTGAGGGATACTTTCGGGCCTACTTTGCCTTTGGTCGCTTGTTTTGAGTTTTTTTTCCCTATTCGAAAATGGGTTCTCTCTTCCTCTGGCCTGTGGGTTTTTGTGGACACTCTACCTGTATGATAAGATTGTTGGTTTTCGTGGATGATACACCCACGCATAATCTCAACTCTGTGAGTATTAATGTAGAATATTGGGTGGTGAGTAAACTTTTCATGCTCTTTTCGGGCCAAACCCTCAGGTTGTCAACCCACTTTCTTCTGCCACCTACTGTCCATTGTTGCATTGAACCCTATGCATTATCGTGAAAGTATTGCTTACTCAAAATTTGATGGAAAGCATTGTTTCGTGCTCTTTTGTTTGGGTGAGGGTTTTGATTGGTCATTTTCTAAGCATGGACAAAGTGTTGGACTCACCTATTCGCTTGAAGTTACAGTCTGTCCATATGAAGCTATGAAGTCGATAGTAACGTGAGAATTATTGTTATAATATAAACTTGCCATGTTTTATTGTAATTACAAAAGGCACATGTTTACAAGTTATGTGATGCTTGAATGAAGTATGTAAACCAGAATGAAATAGGATGAGGAAGTTTGATGAACCGTGGTTCGATTAAAATTATGGTTATATACAAGGAGTGTTTTGGGGCACTTCACGGGACCCTGTGGGTTGAGGACATTGTTGATTTTGTTATTATGGTTGTAGCCCATCCACTTCAAGGTTGTTGTTTTATTTCCTGTGGTGATTATGATGTTGTTCATTTGTCAATTTTGTTATGTACATGCGATATTGTTATAATGGTTATTTTTATTTCTAGGCAATTGGTTACTATGTAATACAGTTCTAAGGCTAGTGAGCATTTTTGTGAAGCAAGCATCAGTTTTGGGTTGTTTGTTTTGGAAACAGGGTATTGTTTAAATTTTAAATTTTTGAATAGTAAGGAAGTTTGACTGCTAATTGATATCATAGGTGGAATGGTTGATATATCATTTGAACAATATCCATGAGATACCCCCCCCATTCTACCATTTTCCGCTAAATATAACCCCTTCACGATCCCAATTTCACTTATTCATTCCCTGTTCTGTGATATTTAGGAGTCTGTGTGGAAATGAAAGGAAGTTGATAGTGGCAAGGGTTGAGGACTGATGTTCTGGAAATTTTTAAATACACAGTTGATTGTTTTATTAATTGTTTGAACAATATTCGTATATTAATTCCCCTCCATGATATCATTTTTTGCTAAATAGAAGCCCTCCATATTTCCCATGAACCCTATCAATTCTATGTTCACGTGGCGATTAATAAATGACATGTTATGGATGGATTGCATGTGTCTCATAGTAAATTCTAGATCCAAATGTTGATTTATGTAATTAGAGTTTCATGTATGGTTTCTTAATAAATTCATCACTATCAAATTGTTGCTACAGGATGAGTTTTTTCAGTAGAGGTAGCTATGGCCGAAATAATAAAGGCAGAGGTAACTGGCAGTGAGGCCACAAAAGGCCTCAGTTTTCTTTTCATTTCTATGTTGATCCACAAGATTTGAACCAGTAGTTTCAAGCTGGGTTTTTTAATTTGGTTGGCCATGGTATCTTTCATCCCCAACCAGAGAGACCCCTTTTTCAGCCTCCTCATAATTTCCATGGCATTCTCGTTCCTCCACATGTGTCATTGTAGCCCGAAGTTCCCGCTAATGACGGTTGGCAGGAAATTTTCCACCAGCCTGTCTCTCACCACCGTGGTTGGCCCACTGTGTCATTACCTCTACAACCACCAAATAATCCCAATGTTCAAATTGTTGTTGTTGTTTCGCCAGTAAAATCCTCACATGCTAGCAAGAGATTAAAAACTGATATCCCACAACCAAGGCAAGAAAAAGGAAAAGCATTGGCCTCCCCATCTAGGCCATCCACTGAGTCCTCTAAATATGTATCTTCACACCTCCACCTCAAAAATGACTGCTCACATGTGATCATTGAAATACAGCCTCAAAGGTCTAACCAACCAAAGACCACTCAACAGAAGTCAGTTGGGGACAACAGTGAGAAGAAGAAATATGCCTCACAAAGCAATAAATATGGGTTATAAATTTTTTTTTTATGATTTTCGGTGATGAGGACAACGTTTAATGGGTTTCAGTATGTTTTGGACAAGAAGTCTTCCTTTTGGATATTTTGTGGATAATGTGAATATATTATTTTTGGGATATGATATAAATTATGGCTGATATTTAATATTCAGTTTAAATGATATCCACAAGAGTTACAAGGGTGTTATATGGTCTAAATGATTGTTTTTTATACTTTGCATTTGATGGTAACAAAAATAAATGATGGAATCACAAGGGTTCCCACCTATTTAGTCATTATTAATTAAGACCCTTATTTATATATTATTATTATTTGTTTCTCCTAAACTTATTTGTTAAGTCAATTTGACTTAACTAAAGAAAGTAGTTGAACTACTTCAATTGATTGGGAAAGAATAAAAGCTCAATTGGATGAAGAGACGAAGGGGAGAATAGAAGGAGAGAAAGAGAAGACTAAGGTTTGCTTGTTAGTTAAATGAGATAGTTTTAGTTTTCATTCATTTCCGAGTTTACTTGAAAGCCTTATCTTCTTGTTGACAACAGGGTCTCATTGTAGATAGCAAGGTTCAGGAATGAATTATACTTTTGAGCCACTTGTTTTAGAGGTGTTGATTTAGCCTTGATAGTTTGTGTATTCTTGTCTGTTTGTGAATTAATTTTCATGACTGATAAAGAATATTTTACAGAGTCAAAATGGAAATAGTTTGTGGCAAGTTGATCTAGATCATTGATTTCAGTTTTATTTTATTGTCGGATTTTTTTTTTTATGATGCCCATCGAAGATCTTTAAATTTGAATTTGTTCCATACCCTCGCAGGGGTTTGTAAATATAAATACACTTTTGGTATCTCAGAATGAAATAAAATCAGATTGTTGTTTTGTCTCATACTTATGTTTTCATGACTTGGTTCCTCTTTTCTCTTTTGGTCTCCATGTTTTCTTTATTGTAAAATCTCTGTACATTCAGTAGCTTTGTATAAATTTTATTTTACATTGCAACATATACAAATTATAAAACCAACCTTAATCCTTGTAATTAATACTCGCGGATTGAGTGAATTTTTTTGAAGGCTATAAGTCCCGGGTGACATTCCCAATTATCTTGTCCTAGCTAGGCAAGATTCGAAAATGATTGAGTAAGGTGTTCTATACCTTTTCCTCAACATTTATTTTGGCGACCATACTGGGGAGATCATCCATATCTCTCTGGTTGATTGTATTCACAATTATCTTTGAATCTTTATGTTTTTTTCATATGCTCTTTGACTGATTTTTCTCACGACAGTACCTTCTACAAGGAAGCCTAATATTTAACATGGTTTAAAAAATCAAACTAGTGTTTCCTTGACTTTATTCAATACCATTCTAGAAACTGCTAATACCTTGACTGAGCTTGAACGCTCTTGGGAAGTAGTTGAATAAGATATAAGTATTCATGAACGTTGGGAAGCCAGGAAAAGGTAGCCTAGAAATCAACAGTAACCTCCCTTCTTCTAATTCCTTTGTTTTTGTTTTCATGTCCTCAAATCCTCGCATTTCTAGAAGAAGAAGAGGATTTTCCCCTGAAGCTATTCCTATCATTGAAATAGGAAGGAGGAAATCCATTTTTTTGACCCAAGAAATTACTCTAAGGAGGAATTTTTCTAACTCTTCCAACTCACCCTTTTCTCCCTTACTCATCACTCCCAAAATGGCCTCCACGGGTGGTGGTAGTGGTGTTGGAGGTGCTTCATCATCCCAACCTTTGGCCTCATCAGTAATTGGTATTCTATATAGTCATCAAGTTCTTGTACAATGAGCTACCAACCCTGCTAAAGTTATAAAGAAGTACGGGATTTTCTAATTTGAGGAAGATACTACTACCACCCCATGGCACGTATCTTCTCCCTTGAATATAGCACCTTCTGCTCGTCTGTTACCCAAGTTTAAAGAGTATCTTCCTAGGTTCTCAGGGAATAACATTGTTTCTACAAACGAGCACCTAGTGACATTTTCTAATGCTTGTCATAATATCGGGGCTAACGACAATGACACATGC
>CBVK0102136152.1:0-10043 GCA_900067695.1 Picea abies
GTATGTGCTGGCACTGTCCAGCTGTCTTCTCTTTGCTCCACGCGCTGGCTTGCTTGATGAGTGAGTGATGCTCCTGCATCAGTTTCTATGGGGGGCCTTGGTCTTTTTCTAGTGGGAATTCGTTTTCTATAGGTGAGATTCTTGTTGAGGCTAGAGAATCATGTGTTTCAAGTTTTATAACATTCTTAAGAATATGTGATTTTGTTGAGGAATAAGAAGCTATGAAATCATTGATTTGATCATCCTCTATTTTCTCTCTAATGGCTAAGTATTTTCTCCTTCTTCATCACTATATTCTTTGTTGGCCTCGAGTGGTGTCTCAAGATCTATGTTGGGTTTGGTGGGAGGATAGAGGGTTAATTGTTTTGTAGAGGTCCTGTGGGAAATGGTCATGTTGCCTGACCTACAACCAATGTAAGCATCAATAGTGGTCAGCCAAGGCCTTCCCAATATTAAAGGATACCCTCCCAGAGAGGTTTTGTGTAACATACCCGACCCCCTAAGTACATTTTGAAGGGATGGGGATTTAAATTTTCTCTTCTTATATCAACCTTAAATATTCTCTATCATAGTTACATCCTCTTTTGTTCATCAAGAGATTTCCAACAATGGTAAATTCACTTAGAATTGAGCTCTATAATGAAAGGTATGCCCTTTCTAAGTTCTTGGGTTTACATAGGAAACCTCTCTCTTACTGCCACATGGCATCCATGTGACATGTCATTGTCCATTCCAACTGACGTGGTGACACCCTAGTTCTAACGTGGCACTAGCCTAGCTTGCCATGGTGGAACTTCAGTCCACACTGGCCTACAACCATCATCGTTCGGACCTTCTTCTGATGTACTCTCGTGGGTGGAGGACTCAAGGACTCATAATTTTGTAGCTTCCTTTCATAATTACACCCGAGAATTCTTGTTGCTTAACCATTTTTCCATCTTGTGTGGACTCATGGAATCATGGATGCATAATTCTATAAGCATCCTTTCATAGGTCTGTTCGAGAAGTCTCAACACTTAACCATTTTTCCATCTATGCGGACTCGTGGATGCATAAGTATATATGCATCATTTCATAGGTCCATCTGATAAGACTCAACACTTATATTATTTAGTGATTTTGTTAGGTTTGCAGGTCATATAGACACCATATTTACACAGACTTTGTGCATGCCCCTAATTGTACCAATCTAGATAGTTCTCGCAGTGCTATATGTACAATTATAATTCTTGCGATCATTACCATGACAGAAACACATGATTACCAACTCCTCTAGTATAAATATGTCATTGACTGCATATACATAAAATGTACAAATCTAGGTAGCTCTAGTATGGTATGCCCACAAGCATAGTTACAATTGTAATAATTGTTATTTGTAACGTATAATAATCACATCTGTAAAATCTTGGCAACATAATTTCAAGGATAATTGCAATGGTAAAAACCCATGACTCGTAATAGTAGGTATTTTGTACAAGTTTAATAGTAGGTATTATGACTCATAATTAACACATCAAATACCCATATTGTAAAATAAATCATCTAATCATCAAACAACATGCATGTCCCTAACTCATTCACAAGAAAATTCATCCTTAAGTTATAGTTTAGTTATACAGGGTACAAAAACACTTATCTATTACAGTTGATAGCTAACCAACTGACTATGGGTGTTCATATTTCTACCCAATCATAGGCTCAGATGCATTCACTTTTAGCATTCTGGCCACCCACGTGCCAAGCCATGATACCACTATGGAATCTCTCTTAGGTTCTCAACAATATTTGAAGGTCACTCTCCTTCACTCTACTTTTGGTAGATATTTTCCTTACACCCACCTAGCCTAGGCCTCTTCAAGGTTTATCATATACCTTCCCAACATCAATCTTGTGTCCCTCTTAGCTCAGGTTGGGTTTTCTAGGATTTCTATGCTCCATATCAGAACTCTTCTATGGGTTCTTTGATCCTTATATTGCATGAACTTGTGCATTCCTTTTAGTATCTCTCTTCCTCATAGGCCCCAACTCTCCTCCAGTCCTATCTTTGTGCATATCCAATATGCACACCTCCTCTCATCTGTTGTCTCTTTTTTTTTCACCCCGAAGGCTCTCGAAATATCCTTTCTTTTTCATATGTCCCCAAGAATTTGTGGGTCAATCTAGCTACAAAAATAACATGAATCTTTCTAATAACTACCAACCCCTCCTCATTAACTTACTTGTCTTGATATCCAGGATAAGGGAAAATAACATGAATCTTTCTAATTAATATTTCTGCAAGGTGTCTTGGGTTCCTTTAACTTAATAGAACCCCCCCTCATTCCTCTAGTGATATCATTTCCATTACTTTAAGGCTTCACCCATCATTCCACTGTCGGTGTTTACAATTAAACAATAATACATTTACAATATTTTCAAGCCATTTCATGGAAATAACAAAGTATGATTAATTACAGGCTAGGGGAAATAGGGGTGTTACAATCCCCTCCCCCTTAAAGGAACATCGTCGGGGAAATAGGGGTGTTACAATCCCCTCCCCCTTAAAGGAACATCGTCCTCGATGTTCTCAACAACACCTACCATGTATTCATCTTTCAACTACTTCATCATTGTTTTCCTCTTTGCTTGATCTGGTCCTCACTCAGACTCTAGCACTTTAATACATGACTACAAAAGATATCAAACAACATGCACATCATTTCACGATTTTCAAGTATTAAACATTTCATTGTTGTCCATAGTTAAGGAGGAATTTTACAGTCAGCCTAATACTTATATGTGTATTTTATGGTTCTGTATCCATATGGTTGTCATCTTTACTTGGCTCACTATGTTTCCTTGACATACCCATTGTGTGCATGATCGAAATCAATATATTACATAACCATTGAAGTCTCCTCTTCCTTATAGTCACTCACCCTCCAGGTCTAGGCTCAGGAATCCCCTTCTTTGATATATAGTCCCTCAGGTGATCCATCTTTCCTTGCTAGGGATTTCCTGCACAAGAATAATTTTCTGAGACCTCCATGAGTCTTACAGTTGAGGCGTCCCTAACGCTTTCTCTGTCGAAAGCATACCTTTGGATTGTATCACCACAACACATCATTTTATGGGGATCATGTCTTATCACAAGGTTCTCATGTCACAACAATAGTCTATTTTCCATGCTTTCCAGCTTTGACAGTCACCATTTGTCCTTCCCGAACATTTTTTTTTCCTCTCACTTGTATCACATACATACAAAAATTCATGAGATGCTTTCATTATTTCGATCAAAAATATTTCAAATATGTCACCTATAGATTTCAAGTTCCACATTTCTATTTTCATATCTATTCCATATAGGAACCAGATCCCACAAGCATGAGATTTATTTCTCATGGTAGTTTGGCTCTTTCATAACTAGTAGGTATTGGCCTTCCTTATGGGCTTACAACACATCCATGTCCAAGACCCCTCCTTCCTTCAATTCATTCTTCACTCAGCCAAACAAATTGTTATTTCACATGCACATTATATTTCCAGTGCACACCTGTAGTGGTTCACAAACAATTTCAAAGTTGTGCATACTAACAATCAATTCATTTACTCAAAATGGAAATACCATTCCTTACACATGCATTAATTTATCATACCAAGCCTTTCAAAATGAAATCAAACATCAAAATGAATCTAATAAATATGCCAATATCCATGGCCACATTCACACACAAGGCACCCTTGCATTGATATGCAGATTATTACTTTTTATATCAGGCACTTTGCCTTGGTGGGTTGGAACTCAGACATCCCTTTACCACATGGTTCCTTATACACATTTATTTTTAAAGTAGTACTATGTTTTCCTACTTTAGTTGATCATGACCTCAAATCATCATACATGAATCTAAAATTTTCACATGAATGCATCCAAGAACTCTTTCTTCATTGGTAACCAGGGTGCCAACATCCATGGCCACCCAATTTCTCTCTTTACCATGCTACAACTTTGATCGAGTATTGGAAGGTCCTCCTTCCATAATGGGTAGTCCATTACCTTCCCTCTCATGCAAACATTCATTTCCTTAATGCATTACATCATCGTGCTATATTTGAGCACTTGTGTTCCCAATCAATCCTTGATTGGGCAATGTATTCATGACATATATGTTTCCATGTATTTCATCAAGTATTTCAAGTATTTTTTCAAGTATTTCAATCATCCTCATCCAGGTTTTTCTTCCCAAATCATACCCTACTTGGGTATAAATGGCATACAATAGCCATTTAAAGATAATGCATGCCATCAAAGCACATACTATTTTAGAAGGGATTATTACCCAAATCCCTTTCACAGTTTTCTTTTTATCAGCGACCTTCTTACATTCCCTTTTGTTTGAGGTTGTTCACTATTGGAAATTGTCCTTCCCTAACAGTTCCAAGATTTTCTACATGTGGCATACATCACCACATTCATATTTACATTAGTTTTCATGTAAAATCAAATGCATGTACCATAGCATCTATTTCAGTAAAACATTTTCATAAATGCCTTAGTATATCTATAAGCATTCCATCACATTGTCCCCAATGTTTTCATTAGTGCAACCACAATCAAATTTCAGCTGCATCTCTCAACATTATCATGCCAAAATATCTACATTCATCAGTATATCAGTTTCTCATCCTAGAGAAACATAATAGACAACAAGAAAGGAGTTAAGGGATTCTCCCATCAGGACACTTTCATCCTAGATGAGTTAATTTCAAGGGCTCAATTCCTTCACATGCTATCTTTACCAAGATCGTTCATTTAAACACATTCAGAATTGTATCTTTTAGTTACTAGATGTACTTATTTTCACAGTTTTAACGTAACCAACCACCCCCAGGCTGGGCACACTACCTCAAAAACTTAGTTCCAAACTGATTTAAAATTTTGATGGAAATTAATTAAAGAAGCATGAAAGAAATACGATAACATCACATGCAATAATTGATATTTCGTGCTACAACATAAAATAAATGGATATAATTCCATGCACAACAATAACCAGAAAGCATGCATATTATAACATATGAATCTCAAAGACAATAATTAATACACAACGGAAATAAATATATAAGAAGAGAAACACATGACAGAGAGCACTTATCTTAATCAAAAACATTCACCAACTGGATACAGACCAAGGACGTTCCACCCAACCATAGACACTATTGTTCCAAGTCTCAACAACAGGTCACCCCCAATCCAGGGCTATGAATCCACAAGGATGGTTCCAGGGTGTCACTCAGGTTCCCAAACCAGTCATCACTCAAGCTATCACAGGTTCCTCAACACACAAAAATCCAAAGTACACCATATGTCTTATGTATAGCATGTAAAACCTGAGAGAATGGACCCCCTTCTATGCCAGGCAGTCCCTCAGGATATCCACCTCCTTCTAGGACTCCAGTGCATATGGTCAAGAATATCCGTGACGGAACTCTTAGGAATCACAATTGTGAATATGATTTAGTACATGCCAATGCATATCAGGCATGTAGGCATTAATTCATGGCTAGAATACACCAACATCGACTATATCTAGCCAACAATGGATTCTCTCCCAACAATTCATTTTTCCGTTCCCCCACCAAGATCAAGGATGAATGAGCAATAATGAATGAATGAAAGTGTGAATGGATAGAACAAAATGAAGAGTGTGAAAAATGAACAATGAATGAACCCCCATACATCCCAAATATGGGTTTATATATTTATTTGAAAATCAAGAACCACATGGCCTTTCCCCAAGAAGCACATGTAACCACTTCCCTCCATTAAAAAAATTATGGGTAAATAAAATACGATAAAATGACTTATCCCCTTAAGCCCCCTCTCTCGTGGAATCATATCCCCCTATAACTCTTTTCCTTACATGTCTAGCAGTCAACTATGTATTTTATTATTAATAATGATCGAAACATTACATTTCCTACGAACATTGACCTGTTTAATTGTTTGGGCACTCTAGCCTTTCATCAAATAAAAAATATATATTATTTAATATGGGGACCCAAACTGGGGTATTACAACAATTTTCCTTTTTAAGCAACAACTCTTTCTTATCATTCAGAGTTTCATAGTGAGAGAAGTATTAATCACCTTCTCCTTCTTTACTTTTACAATTTATCCCTCCTAGGATCTACTTTCTCTATCTCTTGAGCAGTCTTAGTCATGTTCACTGTTACCTTCTTGGATAATTCGACATGCTATATCAGCAAGTCTCTTGTTCATAATGAGCCATGAACTTGTGCATTCTACACATTTCCCAACTAGAGATCAAATTGGTCCTCATTCATCTGTATGTCTTGGTACTCATGCAGTATATTTTAAAAAGTAATGCAATATTCTTATATAAATAGTTTTTTCAGCCCACTTTCCAATTCCCATCCCTCATTAAGGTTATAGCTTTGTTCTCCTAGCATATTTCTTTACACACTTCCTCCACATGAACCTCTTCAACATGAAACTCTCTTGTTACATAGCCAAACGGTCTGACATGACCTCAATTCTTGAGTTAGCCTCGGCTTCATTATTTTAGAGTTATATCCAATATTCTACAAGGAATATAATCTCACATTTTCATTATGCATTTCAGATTCACATGTTCAAACATGTTTCTTTAGGTTATCAACTTGCTTTGAAACTTTTCTTCCATACATTTAACATGTACCAGTGTTTTGTGTGTCTACCATAGGCACACTTTGCATATTTTATTTACCAATTATTTTAACATGACTATTCACAGTCAGCCTCATGCAATCCTCAAAGGTCTCACCATGTTTCCTTTGATCATGACAATAGATCCTCCCTGTTTCTTTTCTCTCTCATAAATGCATACTAACTTTTCCTAAGGAAAGGAACAAATCCCCCCAAAATCTATTAATTGATCAAGAAAAATCATACCCTTCCAACATAGGGCCAGTCATGCATTCATGGAATTATTCATATCTAGAAAGTACAAATCTTGCCTCACATTTTGCTTATTTTGGCATTCACATCACACCTTTAAGCATGTATATGTACATTTACATATATGTAGGTGCATCACTTACACCTTTTTACCTCATTCATTCATATTGATTTAACATTATCCAATTTTGATGAGACTTCAAAATCACTTACACAACCAATCTCATCAATAAAATCATAATTATATTGTCCTCTTCACAAGATAGAAACTAGCAAAAGGGTCACTTTTGATCTTTTCTCTCTTATCATTTCATCTTATCTCTTTCTAAGGAATTTCCTACTTCCCCAAGTTATCATTTTAACAAAATACGTAGACCCTTCATCATAGGGTTGGCCTTACAGCCATGGCATTATTCATTCCATGGAAACATGCTCCTTGCATTACTAAACTCTTAATTAGGCAGTCATGTCATGATTTCAAGCATATAAGTATATATATGTATGTATTATGCATGTGCATTGCTTGCACAGTTTTATATTGTTCTTTCATGTTTACCTTATATTAATATCAGTCTTCTTGTAAACAGAAGTTATAGTCATCCACATGATATTCAGATGGCTTCTCAGAGACATATTCATAAATATGTTTCCCTTTCCATATGACAATATCCAACAAGACAACACTCTTTCCTAAAATGCTATAAAATTATGCAACTACCCAGAAATAAAATATGGGCAATTTCAACAGTGCTCTAGGAAACAAGACAACTAATCAATCCTATTTTCATGCCTCAAACCATTCTTAGTCAATAGACCTTTTTATCAAGCGAATCATTTTTCTAGATTCCCTCTCACTATTATTTGAGAACACCAAGCTATGTTCCTATGGCTACCATCCACCTCTGGATGTCAGTCTGACCTATTGGTCATCTAGAAATGTCCCAACACTTCATTTACTACATTCATAATACATAATTTATTAACCATTCTACCTTATTCTCATAAGGTAATATGTAAGCAATATCATCATCATTTTATTTATGCTTCTATACTCAAATCATCATTAACCATAAGATCTATTACATCACCATATTTAACATCCAATAAAATACTATAATAATATTATATGCATGTTATACACATGCTCAATCTTTTCCATATGCATTATGGCATATTCTCGTGCACCAATCATTTTACCCATGCCTACAGTGCAGACGTATTCCACTTGTCTACCATTTGTATTCACATGTACAGACATGTCCTTAGATTAATAGGTATATACCTTCTCTTATTACAGTCATAAGCATCATAAACTTGCTCATGTGTTCATACCACTTTACCTCTTTAGGGAGGTCTAGCAACAATCCAAAGGACTCCTTTTCAATTTTATTCACTATACATCAAATAAAATAACCTTACACATTCTCCATCAGTCCTCTGATCATCAAGAATTATATATATATATATATATACAGGTTTTAATCTTTTATTAAAGCAATAATTATTACTTCCACGGATTCTATCAATCCATACCAAATTCCTTTAAGCACAAGGAATTTTCTATAAGGATCTTAACCCTTATATAATCAGCCATATTAATTACATGATACTCTTCATGCCCTAGAAGATAGACATTATTATACTTAACAAAATAACCTAGCTCATGTCCCTTGTCTAGACTCGGGCAGTTTCATAGAAAATTTTATGCCACCTCTGCCATTTTCATTCAGGTTTTACCAATAATACCTATCATCATATTCCTACTCCTGTAAGAGTAGTCATCACTTTGACAGAGGGACAATATAATGTCCCCTTGTTGTAATCCAACCAGGGTTTTCAAGTTACAATTTCAGTCTGCAGTCCTTCCCCTCGAGAAGTTAATGCAGATAATAAACAATATTTTAAAGGTAGAAACACCTTTCAACATGTTCACCTAAATCTTGATATATCAATCCTATGACTGATCTCCATCCCATCCAGGCCTAATGTTGTAGCCTGCTCTGACAGATAGAGCAGGGTAGAATGCCCTTCCCCTTAAAAGTTTTCTAAGAAGAATTTTGTTTGACTCTTTCATGAGCCCAAGAAAGGAAAGTGTTGTTTCCTTCTCTAATACCACTTTGTAACAAACCTGACACCCTAAGTACCTTTTTAAGGGATGGGGTATTAAATTTTCACTTATTCTATCAACCTTAAATCTTCTCTATCACAGTTCCATCCTCTTTTGTTCATCAAGAGATTTCCAATGATGGTAAATTCACTCAGAATTGAACTCTAATACGAAACGTAAAAAGATACTTATCTATTACAGTTGATAGCCGACCAATTGACTATGGGTTTTCTCCTTTCCACCCAATCGTAGGCTTAGATGCATTCACTTTTAACATTCTGGCCACCCTCGTGCCAAGACATGATACCACTAGGGAATCTCTCTCAGGTTCTTAGAGAGATTTGAAGGTCACTCTTCTTCACTCTAATATTGGTAGAGATTTTCCTTACACCCACATAGCCCAGGAATCTTCAAGGTTTATCATATGCCTTCCCAACATCAAGCTCACAACCCTCTTAGCACAGGTTGGGTTTTCTGGGATTTCTATGCTCCAACTTGAAACTCTTCTATGGGTTCTTTGATCCTTCTATTGCATGCACTTGTGCATTCCTTTCAACAAATCTCTTCCTCAGAGTCCCCGACTCTCCTCCATTCCTATCTTTTTGCATATCCAGGCTACACACCTCCTCTCATATGTTGTCTCTTTTCATTTCTCCCCAAAGGCTCTCGTACTATCCTTTCTTTTTCCTTTGTCCCTAAGAGCTTGTGGATCAATATAGTTGCAGAAAATGGTACTCTGTTGCACCTTTGGTTGGTAGTTTCTATCACCCTAGCTAGATTTCCCATACTTATGTTCATGGGGGTGGTTGGTTGTTCAACTACCAACCCCTCCTTATTAACTTATGTGTCTTGATATCCTGGCTAAGGGAAAATAAACTAAATGTTTCCAAGTAATATTTCTGCAAGGTGGCTTGGGGTCCTTTAACTTAATAGAACCTCCCCTCATTCCTCTAGTGATATCATGGACAATACTTTAAGGATTCACCCATCAGT
>CBVK0102136161.1:524-16199 GCA_900067695.1 Picea abies
TTTGAATTTTTTCAGAATTTCAAAATCAGTAGCTAAATGTTCTACCAAACTAGGACCTTTCAGACTTTCCTCCATATCTTCAAACCTGGAATGATCCATCCTACATTGCATGAGAAGAGTGTGATAATCTTATTGCTTGTATAATGAGCCTTTGCCATCCCAGAATGAGGGGAGGCCTTTAGAAAAAAATTGTTTGAAGGCATCTTTAAATTCCTATATGCTAAGGTCCATTTGCATAGATTTATTATGAACCTATCTGAGTAGGTTGTGTTTGGAAATGATTCTCCTGGCTGAAATGATTAAAGCGGTCATGTCCTTCACACCAATTGTATGAAGATCAGTATTTGATATGGAATTTAATAAGTCCATGACATTTTGAGCCCATTCTGAGGGCTTCTTCGTTACCACTTCATTTACAACAACACATTTGTTCAGAGCTATAGCAGCCTTGTTGTCTTTGTCGTTGATAAAGTTCAGATAACTTCTGAATTTAGCAACCTCCGTAGCAATAGTGTCCCATATCACATGTTTGGCTCCCTACAGTAGAATTTTACCCTTAAATATGGTTTCTAGCTTGTTCATTCTTTCCTGTAGGTCTTGTTTCTCTTTGTGGAGTTGAGCTAATTTCTCATCCTTCACCTTCGCCTCTTGTTTCAACTTTTCTAAATTTTCGTTTAGATTCTTGATCTCACTTGTTTTCAAACTTATCTAGGACGTAGCCTGAACTAACCCTTCAACATTTGATCCACCTTCTGCATTAGAAGGTATGATAATCTCCATATATGATGTTGTCGCCTGCATCTGTGACCAACTTTCTTTCTCCTTATCCAATTGCAACACTTTAGCCTTGTAGTCTGGAGCCTCTTGTCTAAAGGTTTCCTTTTCCTACTCCAAAGCAATTAATTTTGTTGTTTGTGGATGGTCTGTAGGTGACATATTCAATCTTTTCTTCAAACTTTGGATCATTTTATCCTTTTCATCCAGAGAGGCTTTCACCCCCTGTGGACCTTCAGACTCTAATCTTTTTACCTACATCATCCAATCTTTGTTGGACACCTTTTCTTGTTTCAGTTGTCCATAAAGTTTTAATACATGTGTTGTCAACCTTGCAACCTTCAGAGCTAAGTTTAGGTAATCAACAAACAACATATCACTGACATTTCTGTGGAATTTCACTTTGTCAGGAGCATTGATGTTCTCATAGTGTAACTTGAATTCAGATACCTTATCATTATCGGCCACTGCAATGTTGAATGTCTTCTTCTCGACATATCTGACTGAGAGTAGGTGAGATTTGCGCTGAGATGTCCCTTCTACTTCGGGTAAAAGCTCTGTTATCTCACTATTGGCCATACTCCATTTCACAGCATACTGATGTAGCAAGTCTTCCTTAGATTGATAAACCATCTTGGGAGTCTGGCCAAATAAACGCTTCCTGTTGTTGAAGACCTTCATGCTACATTTGTTTTATGGTTTTTTTTCAGGATTGATCTCTTCATTCTGGATCTTGGTATCTACCATCTCCATGCATGTATTTTCTTTCTGTTCTTCTTCTTCCAAGTCAATAATTAGATAAGGTGATGTGAATATCATTTTCTTGAGTGTGTCTTGTTGGTTGTTAGCCCCTAGGGCTTCTGAATTACTTCTCTTATTGAAGATGCTCATTTTAGGAGCCTTGATAATCAATCTAGGTGAGGGTTTTTATGCTGGGCTTTGCTGGGAAGTAATATCTGTTTGTTTTGCTTGATCTTGCAGCGTGATGACCTCCATTTCTGTCCAGGTCTCTAGATTGGCCAATTTATCTAGTTCTTCAATGTGCTCGTGCTCATAAGGGCCTTGTCTACTCACCAATATCCTCTTTGATATAATACGATGGATCATATCTTTTTCCTTGCAATTGTGTGAACCCAAATTCATTTAGTTTAGACTGAATTTGAGGCAAACAAGACTTGCTCTTCACCACAAAAGGACCCACCACAAATGAGAATTTCAGATTTGAAGCCTTGTGAGCTTTGAGGAAGTGTTTAGTCTCTGATATGATCCTTTGTCTTATAAATTCCAAAGTAAATATCCTGGGAGTCAAGAAAACTGGTAAAAGGTGAGGTCCTTCTTGGCATCCGTATACCCAAATCACCGTGGAATGAGTGAAAAACATCTAGTCTCCCATCGTATTCTCTGGACTCGGCTGCAATGAACTTTTCATCTCTTCTAGGACTCTTAGCAAATCTGAACCGAAAATGAGACTGTATATTTTTGACATGATTTTGTTTATGAAGATGAGCATGGTGATCTTTTTACACTCGGTCAAAATAAACGTAGCTTCAGGAAGCTCGGTGTTGTTAGATCCCATAAACATTCTCAACAGATGAGAATAGTATATGAAATGTCTTAATGAACTGAAATTAATGAGTTTTTGATGTATATTCTCCACAATAAATTCATCAAAACTGACACAGACTGACTACCCAAACAGGAAGAAAATTAACAGGATCCCTAGCATAACCTCTACTACAAACTTTTCATTGTCTAGACCTAGAATTTGACTTAGTAGAGAACAAGCCCATTGTACTTCAATGATCATGATGCTTAGATTGGCAGGCAGGGATAGACTTTCTGAATGATGTTCTGGTTTGACTATGGTTTGTAAAAACAAGGTTTTTACCTCGGGAAAGCATTCTCTATAAATCATAATCATTCTCTATTCCTCAAAGGGTTTTGACACTATAGGGGAGGCATCTGGTATATTTAGGGCATGTCAGAGTGAGGGACCATATACTTTACATAGGACTTCTGACCCTAATTTGCTTAAGATGACTCTTTCTCCATGGGAATTTCTCTCCGCACACCAGCTCACAAATTTGGGGAATGGGAAAATTGTTTCTACGACATAAGGGGAAAAAGAGGCTCAAGATGCTTCAAGAAAGGATATGTGGGATCCAACGTTGTTCAAAAAATTCGCTTTACACACAGAAACGAGCAAGACCGTCGTCACTGTGTCGAAATCATTAGAATCTCTGTCAATTAGGGCATCCTCCCTGGAGGGAGTATTTGGTTCACTCACGGATAAAACAACAGGGTTGGAAACCATTGTGAAGAATACCTGATAAGTGGTGAGAAAACTCGTCTGGTTCGATTCTGAATTTCGAAATTTGGATTAAGCTTTGCGCCAAATATCTGAACATTTGACTACTTCAAATACTCATAGAATAATGCCTGGGGTCCCTCCTTTTATAGGCATCTATAAAATTTCTGAAACTCAGACACCAGTTGGGAATTATATGGTGATAACACTAGGTTCATCGCACTTGCCATGACACGTGAAGTGAGGTTTGAGGTGCCTAATATTCGTCGCAATATCCATGACATAATGTTGCAAGAGTGTCAAAATGGCCGTCACAAAATGACCCAAATTTACTAGTGTGGTGTCCCAAAAAATGTTATTACTGACAATGGTTCAATTTTCATCTGGTAAAAATTTATAGAATTTTGTGGAGAATGCGTGATTGTCATGGGGTAGTCATCAAATTATCATCCACAAGGGAATGGTATTGCAGAATCAACCAATAAGACACTCATTTAGATATTGAAGAAAACTATTGATAAGAACCAAAAGAATTGTCATTTGAAATTGACAAATTCTCTATGGGAAATCATAATTACTCCAAAATATAGTACTAGGATGTATCCATGTATGTTGGTTTAGGAAAAGAAGAAAAAATCCCAATTAGCCTCGAATTAAATTTCTTGACTTATGTAGTTAATACAGAGGATGCAAAAGATAACACACCTATGCGAAAGAGAATGAATCAATTATTGAAATTGGAAGAAGAACAAAGTGAATATTTGTATAGAACTTATTAGAGACAACAAAGTATCAAAAAATGTTTTGATCAGAGTGCAACCATAAATAATTTTCAAAAGGGTGAACTGGTGTTACTCTGGAACAAATCTAAGGAGAAGCCATTGACAGACACAAGATTTGAAGCACTCTATATTGGACCATATATCATTGAAAATATTCTAGGTTTTAATTCTTATATGCTCAAAGATATGAAAGGGAAAATGTTAATTCTTCTTGTTAATGGGAAACATTTGAAAAAATTCTTCGCCTGAAATTTTCTCATCTCC
This sequence comes from Picea abies, assembly GCA_900067695.1. Classification (NCBI taxonomy): domain Eukaryota; kingdom Viridiplantae; phylum Streptophyta; class Pinopsida; order Pinales; family Pinaceae; genus Picea; species Picea abies. The sequence continues at coordinate 4,653 of CBVK0102136161.1, forward strand.
TTGTACACAGTTTATAATTTGTTTTGTACATCCTTACTATTCGACTCTATAGCCCAAAAGATAGAAGCATATGTTCATGGAGATTTTGATTATTGACAACCCACAAGGGGTTATCATCCCACAGTTGGAGCAAGTTGTTGAGACCATTTTGTGCTTACATGTTTTCCTTCCAGATTCTATTTTCCCCACTTCTTTACTCCATTTCTTTTCCCCATTCTATACTTCCCCTTATTCCCATTTCCTTTTTATCCCTTCTCTTTTCCCATTCCGGTTACTATACTTAGACATATTTCATTTTGTGGGGTCACAAGCTTTCATTTCCATCCATTTTACTCATTCCATAAGTCTGTTTCAACACTTAGACTTTTTCTTCAATTTCACAAGTTCCCAGGTTCAAACATTCACTCTCCTTTTTCTGTGATCCTCACTTTTCACTTCAAGGTCCGTGATCTACATTTCAACCATCACTTAAAGTTTATCCTTTTCATGGGTGACATTCTCCAAATTATTTCATTCTTCATGTATGTGAATCTGACTGATCGTTCCTCTACACTTAGTATAATTTTGATCATCTCTACAACCATGTGTTGGCGGGTTCACGGAAATCTTATACTGAAATTCTCTTACACCCATCCCCGCCATTTTTTTTCTTTTCCCAATACACATTAAAGTACTGTTTAATGCTAAAAATTGTTGTGTAGGCCCCGAAAATATCATCATTAATGGGGAAAGGCTCGAGGAATTATTCATTAAAATTTCATTAAATATTCATTTTCCAAGGGATTAAAATATCATTATCTTTCCAAAAAGATTTATTTTAGATCATTATCCGGTTGAATAAATAGTTATGTCAACCTATGGAAACATCATCTAGACAATATTTTTGTGGTGATACCCTAAATATTTTTGGTCGTGAAGATACAAACTTCAATTGGTCGAGAGCATACTGGTATTATTCCTCCCCTCCTACTGCACAGAAAGATGAAAATGTAATTTAGACATCTATAATTTCTCGTGTTGGATGTGTTTATGAGGTTTTCAATTGTAAGGAAATCATTGCATGGGGTGTGGACAAGTACATACCAAATCAAAGAATCATACACCTCTAGGGTCATTCTCTGATTTCTCTTTCACCTCAAGCCTTTCGCAGGATGTTAAAGCTATCAGAGTCGACTCTTACTTTCAAAGGTGAAGATTGTAGTGAATTCTTGAAGAAATATAAAAATGGGATTGACTTCCTACCAGAATATTTTGAGAATCCTACATCTGTCCCAACAGACATAAACAAAATACAAGTTGAATCTCTAAAATCCCTATTGAGAAATTGCATGGCTATTTACTAGAGTGATAGGTCATGAAAACATTGCTTCTATATCTTAGATGATTTTATATATTATGTATTTTATAGTTCAAGAACAAGCCATTTTTTATTTGGGAAAGCTAATTTCTATTGAAATCTCTTCCCAATTGTCACACTACAAAAAAGATAGAAAATTATTTATGGTCTCTTATTTGATATTTTCTATTGTGCATTGTTGCCAATTTCCAAACTTAACCATCAATAAAAGGGTAAATTGAAAAACAGAGCCTGTCACCTTTTGGTATCAAGCATTGTGGAGGCATAAAACCCCTTGGTTTTTCTATGAAGTTTAAAATGATTTTGGTTCAGTCTTCAAAAATCTTTTGATGGGAAAAAACACTCCAAGGATATATGTTCAAGCTACCAAATTTTTAGAGAAAAAGGGGACAATAGAGAAAATGCATAATCACAATATCATAAGGATATTTTGCTCAAAAGAAAATCCTTATTTTCTCTTGTATTATGTACTCAATAAATTATTTATTATAGAGGTGGTGAGACACTATAAATTCTGGTTTCACTTTTTCCATGAAAAAAGGAAAAAACATTTTATTCCCCTATCATGGAATATTGGATGTTTGTCTTCAAAAATATAAATAAAATTGATGAATTTGAAAATCATTTTAACCATGTGAGTTTAAAATATGCTAAAAAGATTAAAGGTTTTGATCCAAAAAAAATATTTGTTGGACATATGCTATCAGTGGGGTTTGGTAACTCTTTCATTCAAAATGTCTTGAATGAATAAGAATAAGTTAACAACCAAAGAAATCCCGTACATAACGATGTCGATTTATAAAAATTACTTAGTAGTAATGATCTTTACAAGCAAAAGGGAAAAAGTACTAGTGAAAGAAGTGCTCAATATCCATTTGTCACTCCTAAGAATACTTCCTCCAGGAGTAGTGCTTCAATGACCCACCCAATTAAAAATACTATCAACAGTAGTTCCAATGGAGGGGGAGAAAATAATCCTCCCTTTTGAAAAATTGAAAGTTCACATAAGTTTCCCATGAGAAAGAAGAGAAAAAACTCAGTGCAAGAGGAAGAAAATGAGCTTATAGAAAATGACATCCAAATCTTTTATTTGGAATATATGGAACTAGAAGTAGACATTGAAAAATATGTCGTGCAATGGAACACCAGGAGCATATTTCTTAGAAAAAATATTTACTGGAAGTCATTGGGAATGAGACCTTTAGTGAAGAAGAATCCTTCACTTTTCAAAGAGCTATGTTTTACAGAGAATCTAAAAAGATGATTGTGGAAAGAATTGACTAGAAAAATAAAAAAGGAAAGGCCCACTCAGAGGTTGAACTCAAGTATATGAGACCTTCCTAGATTTGCAAAATCGATAAGGCAACCATGGATGCATTTGACGATTTGACGATTATAAGAATATCTACCTTCTCCAAGCCATATCAAACCACTGAATTCCCATTGGAAAGAAAAGATCAAGAATTTGAGAAACATTGTCCAAGCATGCAATGAATCCATACTGAAAAGAGAAGAATTGTTCAAAAGGATCACAAAGATCGATTTAGTAGGAAGCATTGATGAGGTACAATATCCTAAATTAATTTTCAATTCAATTTTTATGCCAAGGCAACAATTTGATGAACATGTGGAGAGATTAAAAGGATTATTGCATGAGAAATTTAATGGCATACTTGAATATGGTGAAGAAGAGATAAATAATTGGATTATCGATTATTATATGAAAAATCAAGATATTGAGGAGGCAATCCACGACATTTCCCATGACCTAAGATATTTATAAGGTGAATTGTTTAATATCAAAATTAGACATGAAATAAATGTTGCGCTAATGAGGAATTACATTGAATATTGGTGTAGGAGGGAAATCGATAAGTTAACTAAAGAGGGCCAAGAAAAAATGGTTGAGACAGTTCTTACAACTGTCAATGAGGAAAATAAAAGGACAAAAACAAGCAAGTGAAAGGGGAGAGATACCATCATAGTAAGTTTATGCTGATCACATTTTTCTTTCTTTATCAATTTTCCATCCAGTTACTTTTCTTCTTTGACTAGAAAGGTTTAACCGAAATATGATAACTTATTCCTATCTTCCTTCCAAGTATTGCTACTCTACCTTCGCCCATCATCTTATCTCCACATTTTACTTCTTGTTTATATTTAATTTTATGGCCTGCAAGAGTCCCAATCCCAGTCCTATGGACAAACACATTTTAATTTCAAAACTTTGTAACAGACTTTAATAATTTTTTAGAAATCCCAAGAGAACTAAATCAAGATCAATTTTGATGGTGTTTTATAACTATGAGTTTTTAGTATTGAATATTTGAGATTGATCTATAATTTTCTTCCTTTGAGCTCCACATGTGTCTACTCTATTAAATTTATCTTGTGTGTACATATCATCTTCTTTTATTTTTATACGTGATTAGAAATATTTAGTTTATCTATGATGGATGTGAGGAAATTTTTCTTATGTTTTCAAATGTGTGATATATGAGGTTCCTGGTCATCTCTCAAGAATTCTCTTTAAAATAAAACATTTTATTTTCTACAACTTTTGTCTTTCTTTGAATATAATAGTGGGCTTTCTCAAAGTCCTATATCATTTTGGAAATCTAGAATTCAAAGAATATCATAAAACAGAGAGGAGTACCACCTCTATAAAAACACAGGAGGAATTATATCCTCGTGAGGTTGTCGTTTCGGTCATGACGGATTCAAGCATTAACATTTTTGGCGACCATACTGGGGACCAACTGAAAATTTGAAATTGGGTGTACCATTTTTTGAAAATACATGACTTTGTCTTGGGTTAATAAGCCCTAGTTAGAAATTAGATTGAATAATAATATATATAATCTAATGTATAATCTATGACTTTTCCTTTGCCTTAGGATGATCAACATCAACTATATAATCTTGTAATAATGACAACTGAGACCAAGGAAGAATTGGAAATATCTTGGCAGACATTGGTCTAAGAAGAAGAAAGATAAATCCTTCAAAGACAAAGGAGATAGGAAAGACAAGATCGAAGAAATGAGAGACAAGCTTGAAGAGCACAAGAACAAGGCTGGAATTGAAGCTGGAAAAATACAAGGGACCTATTACTTGAAGTAAAAGCAAGAAATGACATATTCTAGGAAGCGAAAAACATATTCCTGAAATACCTCTTGACATGGAAGGAAGAAATGAAGAAAGACACGAAGAACCATGAGAAGAACCATGAAGAGAACATCATGAAGAAAGACAAGGAGGTAGAGGAGGTGGTGGAAGAAATCAAGAAGGGATAAGATTTGGAAACCAAAGAAGAATAAGAGATTCCCCCCTCGATATTCAAGGTGAGCAACATGACCTCCCTATTCTACCTAAGGGTACTCTGAAATAATTTTCTAGAGACAGAACAATTGATGCCAAAAGACACCTTGATTTATTCCTAGATGTTTGTGATTTTCATCATGTTGAACATGATGATATGATGGTAAGGTTGTTTCTTCAAACCTTATCAGGTCGAGCTTCTGAATGGTACAAAACAGTACCCACAAGATCAATTGGTTCATTCAATGATCTTGAATCCATGTTTCTAACTATGTTCTCTCCCCCAGTCGCATATCATACTCTTCTCACTAATTTCACCCAGATTGGTTTGAATAAGAATGAGAGAATACGAGATTTCAATCTCAGATTCAATAAAACTCTGAGTAATATTCTAGAAGATAAAAGGTCGAATGACTCAGTGATACTTGGTTGTTATAAAAATGCCATGCCTCCAAATGTGAAGTTTGCTATTGGAACATCCCAAATGGATACCTTGGAGGAAGAAATGACTAAAGCCACAGAGATGGAAGAAATCATGATTGAAACATGTGATGACCCCGATATCATCCTAGGAAAAGTATAGAGGCAACTAGGAAGCCTGAATATTGATGATCGAGGAGCCTCTAGTTTGAGAAAGAATGAACAGAAAAGGTCGTGGCCAATTCAAAATCAAGACATCGGAGGAGGGTTTTTTAAGGGAACCATACCAGATGTGAAGGTAGACCCTGTTGCGGCACAAGAAACTAAGAAAAGGATTGAGATTGCACAAATGAATAGAACCATCAAGAAAATGAAAAATGAAGCAAATAGAATGAGAAGGGGTGATAGTTATATAGAAAACCTGAGAACATCGATCCAAGAATAGAGAAGGAACCTTCCCTAAGAAAATAGAGTGAGGTTTGAAAATAATGATAATCAACAAAGACAAAGGGTTCCTAGGAAACTAGTTCCAAATGCAGTTGTTCTGGATGAGATATATGATGAACAAATAACTGAGCAAGAAAATGATTATTTATCAGAGGGAATTTTGAAACTGTACAGACATACAGATGCGAGACATCCATGTATATATTTGAAGAAGGCGACAATGATCCTGAATCAAAAGAGAATGTTTCCCAAAAATGAGCATTTGCAAATAAATCCAAAAACAAAGATGATTCTGAAAAGGAAAAAGAAAAAATAAAGAAAAAGATAAAGAAAAGGGTAATGAGAAAGAGGCCAATAAAAATGTGATAAACAACATTGGAACCAAAAAGAAACATATGGTATCAAACCCTCCCTAGATGAAATATAACGTTGTAGAGGATTTGAGTAAGATGAGGATTACTCTTCCCTTCACAGAAGTGGTAAAGATCCATCAACAGAGGGAAAATATTTTAAAATTGTTGGATGACCCATATGGAAGAATGGAGGTCGTTGTCATAAGTCCAAAGAAAATCCAAAAAACATCAACAATCAAGTTGAGAGGTAAATTCCCACCTTTATATATTTCAATTGAGAATCATGATGTTCCACTCCACAACTGTTTAGTTGACACTGGCGCAACAAATACTATTATGACATTGGTGGTCATGGAGGCATTAGGTATGAGTTGCACCAAGTATTATGAAACATGAGAAAACATTTATGCAATTGATTCCAGGTAGGTGTCCTCTTATGGAGAGATCAAAGTCTTTTATGCTTGTATTGCTACTTCTCCTCATATTATTACAGTTTTCAATATTGTTGTGGTAGATCTTCCTCTTGCATATGGAGTTTTCCTAGGAAGAGATTGGTAATATATGATTGGAGGCTACATAATAAATGATGGAAGTTGCATGATGCTGCCAGATAAAAACAAAGCAATGATCAAGGTTCCTGTTGAACCCAAGAGGTCGTTTTCCTTCAAAAATAAGGATAATGAACTAGTGGAATATTATATAGATGTTGGTATTGGAAACTATGCTATCTTAGACATGGAGCAAATTGAATACATGGAGAATCAAGACAATTATTTTAAGGGTTACTGGAGGATGTCATTTGATGGAGCATGCTCAATTTCAGGGATTGGAGTTGGAATTGTCGTTATAAAACCATAAAAGATTGTGCATCCACATGATATCAGACTTGAATTTGCATGAACCAATAATGAGGCAAAATATGAGGCTTTGATTCAAGGAATGATTCTCGCACAAGAAATGAAGATAAGGCGCTAAGACACTACTACTCGTGCAAAGAATATAACACATACCCAACAAGATGAAGATTACTCTTCCCTTCATGGAAATGGTGAAGATCCCTCAATAGAGGGAAAATATTTTGAGATTGTTGGATGACCCATTTGGAAGAATGGAATCCATTGTCATAATTCCAAGGAAAATCCAAAATACATCAACCATCAAGTTGAGAGGTAAAGTCTCACCTTTCTATATTTCAATTGAGAATCATGATATTGCACTTAGCAATTGTTTAGTTGTCATTGGCGTGACAAATAATATTATGCCATTGGTGGTCATGGAGGTGTTGGTTACGTGTTGCACCAAATATTATGAAACAAGTAAAAGCATTTATGCAATCGATTTTGGGCAGGTTCCAGCTTATGGAGAGATCAAATATTTTTATGCTTGGATCACTGCTTCTCCTCATATTATTACAGTTTTCAATATTGTTGTGGTAGATCTTCCTCTTGCATATGGAGTTGTCCTAGGAAGAGATTGGTCATCTATGATTGGAGGATACATAATGAATGATGGAAGTTGTATGATGTTTTCAGATAATATGGAGCAATGATCAAGGTTCCTCATGAACCCAAGAGGTCGTTTTCCTTCAAAAAGAAGGATAATGAACTAATGGAAGAATCTATATATGTTGGGATTGGAAACTATTCTATCTTGGACATGGAGAAATTTGAAGACATGGATAATTAAGACAATCATTTTAAGGGATACTGGAGGATTTCATTTGATGGATCTTGCTCAAGTTATAGGAGTGGAGTTGGAATTGTCCTTATAAACCTAGAAAAGATTGTGCATCCATATGCTATCAGACTTGAATTTGCATGCACCAATAATGAGGCAGAATATGAGGATTTGATTCAAGGAATGATTCTCACACAAGAAATGAAGAGAGAACATTTAATTGTGATTGGCGACTCTGAATTGGTAATAAATCAAGTTACCCAGAAATATAAGATTAAAAAAGAAAGACTCAAATTATATTTCAAAAGAGTTAATGAATTGATGGAATCTTTTAGCTATTTTAACATTTCTTTCATCCCAAGGGATACAAATCATAAGGAATATTCATTAGCTTTGGCGAATTCACCGTCGAACCCAGATGATGTTCAGAGAAAAAAAAAATTCAAGTAAAAAGAATATCTCGACCTTTTGTAGCTGAAAATCAGGAGTATTTACAAGTATTTGAGAATGATGAAGAACTAGAATTTTTTTTGGTGAATGATGATGAAGATGAGGATAATGAAATCATTGTTGTTCCAAAGAATTGTATTCAAAGTCCCTTTTTACATGAGATGATCACACTAAGGATATCTTGGAAGAAATATCGCTCCGAAATGTTCAAGAAACAAGAAAGATTAATATTGGAACTGATAGCTCCCCAAAATATGTCAACTTGGGAGTTGATTGCATAGTTGGTGAAGTAGATAAATATGTTTCACTTTTTAAAGAACATCTTGATGTGTTCACATGGAGTTATGATTATTTGAAGGCATATGATAAAACAATATTTCAACACATTATTCCTTTGAGAAAAGGAGCAAATCATGTCAAGCAAAATATAAGGATGATGAACCCCAAATTAAAGCCACTAGTAAAGGTTGAATTGAAAAAAATAAAGAAAGATGGAAGAATATACCCCATCAGACACTCTGACTGGATTTCAAATCTCGTGGTTGTGAGAAAAAAGATTGGGGAGATTCATATGTGTGTAGATTTCAAGGACCTTAATAAATCAAGTGTAAAGGATAATTATCCTTTGCCTAATATGGAATTTCTCCTCCAACAAATCATAGGATCAACTTGCATGTCCATGTTAGATGGTTTTTCTTGGTATAATCAAGTCTTGATTGTCGAGGAAGACAGATCAAAGACAACTTTCATAACACCTTGGGAGACATATGCATATGCTCGAATTCCCTTTGGTTTAAAGAATACATGAGCTACATTTCAGAGGGCTATGGATCATGATTTTGAGGGTTTGATAGGAAAATTCATGGTGGATTACCAAGATGATTTAATAGTACACTCAAAAACTAGGAGTGATCAGATTCATCACCTGAGGAAAGTTTTTGATAGATGTAGATTATATGGTATTTCTTTAACTCCAAAAAAGTGTTTATTTGTTGTGACTGAAGGAAAATTATTGGGTCATATTGTGTGCAAAGAAGGAATATATATTGATCCTGAGAGAGTTAAATCTATAAATGAACTCAACCCTCCATCATCTAAAAAATGAGTTCAGTCGTTTTTTGGCAAAATCAACTGTGTACGAAGATTCATCCCTGACTATGCAAGTATTGTGAAGCTGATTAATGCATTGTTGAAAAAGGATCAAAGAATTGAATGGACCTTAGATACATAGGAAGATTTTAGTAATATAAAAAAGGCAATCACTACAACCCCAGTCCTCATTAGCCCATATTTCCAAAGATGCTTCATCATTTATTCATTTGCAATAGAAATTTTTGTGGCATCTATTCTTACTCAAAGAAATTCCAAGGGTGAAGAATTGCCAATTAGTTTCATGAGAAAGACCCTTCATGATTATGAATTACGATATTTGGAATTGGAGAAGCAATCCCTGTCTATTGTAAAATCAGTGGTGCACTTTCAGACTTACATATTAAACTCTCATGTCATTGTGTATGTTCCATCCTTTCCTATGAAGATGCTTGTAAACCAAAAATTGAGAGAAGGGAAATGGGAAAATTGGTTGGCGAAGATTCAAGAGTATGCCATTGAAATTAAGCCTTTGAAAGTAGTGAAAGGACAAGGTCTATGTAAGCTCGTTGTGAATAATGATTCTTTGGATGGAAAAATTTCAATTTCAGTGGGAGAACCTATGGAAGTTTCATAATGGTATAAAGATAATATATTCTACTTGAGGTCTGGACAATTTCCAGTCACCATGAACCAAAAGGAGTGAAGAGCATTGAAATTGAAGTCAAATTAGTACATACTAATTACTGAAGTATTATTTAGAAGGAACTATGATGGCATACTATTAAGGTGCATTGATGAAAAGAGAGCTCAAGAATTGGTGAAGTAATTCCATGAAGATATATGTGGTGGACATTTTGCGCCCACTGCCACAAACCATAAAATAATAAGAGTTGGGTTTTATTGGCCATCAATTTTTAAGGACTCATATGTCACCATAATAAAATGTGTATCTTTTCAACAATTTTCAGGGAAAATGAAAAAATCTGCAATGCCATTACAACCTATATTTGTAGAACAACCATTTTCCCAATGGGGATTGGATGTCGTTGGACCAATAAATACAAAATCAAGTAAAGGGCACATATATATTCTCACTACTACAGATTATTTCATGAAGTGGCCATAAGCAGTAGCATTAAAAAAGGTTGATTATGAAGAGTTGATTAAGTTTCTCAAAGATAATATTTTGTCAAGGTTTGGTGTCCTAGAAAAATTCATTATTGACAATGGTTCAATTTTCATTGGGTCAAAATTTATAGAATTTTGTGGAGAATATGGGATCGTCATGGGGAAATCATCAAATTATTATCCACAAGGGAATGGTCTTGCAGAATCCACCAATAAGACACTCATTCAGATATTGAAGAAAACTATTGATAAGAACCAAAAGAATTGGCAGATGCTTTGTGAGCAGAATGACTCTGAAAGAAAACACTGGGATGTCTGTGTATACGTTGGTTTATGGGAAAGAAGCGAAAATTCCAATTAGCCTCGAGTCAAATGCCTTGACTTGTGTAGTCAATAAAAGGGATCCAAAAGATAGTTCACCTATGCAAAAGAGAGTGAACCAATTATTGAAACTGGAGGAAGAACAAAGTAAATATTTATATAGAAATTCTCAGATACAGCAAAGTATCAAAAACGATTTTGATCAAAGCGCAACCATAAATAATTTTCAAAAAGGTGAACTAGTGTTACTCTGGAACAAAGTTAAGGAGAAACCATCGATGCACACAAAATTTGAAGCACTTTGGGTTGGACCTATTGAATTTATCTCAAGCATGTAGTTTATTTCAATTTAGCATTAACTTGAACCATAACCACTGCAGAAACAATACACTAACTGCAGTAAACCAATATCACAAGAAGAACAACCATGCACAAAAGACACCAGAAATTATCCTAGGAAAACCCTTCTCAACCAAGGGAAAAACTCAGCAATCCCATTGTTATATTTCCAAGAGAAGAACCTCTCTCCACTGAGAATATATGTGCCAACAAATGTGGCCCTCAAGAAAAACCCTAGCACACAATAGGGTGCTTCTATGATAAGAAGCATGGTGCCTAGGAAAGAGTGTGCACTTCATTCCTCTACATCTCAGACCATGTGTTGACTGAATGAGAGAGATGAATGATCCACAATGGGGATCTCCTCTCTTATAAATACATAACCTATCACATCAAATGGATGTGTCTATTGGCACAATAGGGCCGACCTGTACTACTAAACAATATAATTAATATTTACTCAATATTAAATATATTTACATGGTGGAGCTGAATTGTACCCTTTATAACAAAAATTAGGGTTTTACAAAAGCCTCACTCTCTGACAATATAGAAAGGGATCTCACACATCCTCTAGTGCTCTACCACTAATGACACATCCACCTGTGCTCAGCCACAGGGACGTCACTCTCAACATATCAA
>CBVK0102136204.1:0-27969 GCA_900067695.1 Picea abies
TTCTTGTGATAGTAGATAAGTTAACCAAGAGTGCTCATTTTATTCCAGTTAGAGACACTTACGATGTCATTTATGTGGCACGCATGTTTGTAAGTGAGATCATCTATTTGCACAAGATACCCAAGAAGATCATTTCATATAGGGACTTGAGATTCACTTCTAGGTTTTGGAAAGTTTGCAGTTAGCGTTGGGGACTTAATTGAACTTTATCATGGCTTATCATCTTGAAACAGATGGGAAAACAGAGAGAGTAAATCAGGAGATGGAAGACATGCTTAGGATGTATGTTATGGATAATCAAATCCATTGGGATAAGTACTTACCTTTGGTAGAGTTCGCCTACAATAACAATTTTCATAGATCCATTAGAATACCACCATACCAAGCTCTGTATAGAAGGCCATGTAGGACATTATTGAGTTGGGAAAGGTTAGAAGAATGAGTGACAGTTGGACCAGAATTGATTCAATAGATGGAGGAATAGGTGATTCAGATTAGGCAAAGACTAAAGGAAGCACGTGATAGACATAAAAGTTATGCTAATGCACATAGGACTGACCGAAGTTATAAAGAGGGAGAACAAGTTTTCATTTGTATCATGCCTAATAAGAGTACCATTTGGTTCAGGAAGGGGAGAAAGTTGTCGCCTCGATTTGTAGGACCATTCAAAATCCAAGAGAAAATTGGACCCATTTTCTATCGTCTCTTACTACCACCCTACTTACATAAAACTCATAATGTTTTTCATGTATCTGTTCTACGTGATTATGTTATTGGCGAATCTCATAAAATGAATTGGAAGTAATTGCAAATATCAGACGCAGGAACCCTCACGGTAGAACCATTATGAATATTGGACCATAGATTTTGACAGCTCAGGAACCGTCTAGTAGACCAAGTTAAGGTCTAGTGGGAAAAGTATAGCCCAGGATATGTTACTTGGGAGGATGTCAAGACATTACAACGAGATCATCCCTCACTTTTTTTACCACCTCGAGAATATGTTTCTCGAAGTTTGGGTGTATGTAATGCCACCTTTTGACTTAGACAAATAGAATTACCTAAGGCTTAATCACCTTTATTTTCTATTCACTATGAAACTATTAATGATACACTTGAAAATTTGAGACGTATGAACCTATGTGAATGTCAATTCCATGGATGTTTAACGTTATTTGAATGATGATGGATATTATGCCATCTATTATGTGAATGAAAATTCTATGAATGTTTAACGTTATTTGAATAATGATGGATATGATGCAATCGATTATGTGAATGACAATTCTATGAATGTTTAATGTTATTTGAATTATGATGGATATGATGCAATTGATTATGTGAATAACAATTCTATGAATGTTTAACGTTATCTGAATGATGATGGATATGATGCAATCTATTATATGAATGTAAATTCTATGAATGGATAACGTTAATTGAATTATGAGGATATTATTTGATCTATTTCTAACTTGAAATTTTTTAATTTTAAATTTGTTGGTACATGGATACCAAATTGATATTATGGTTGAATGCATTTACATGTTGAAAATGCATATATATGCATGATTTTGTGTTATAGACTAATCTGCAGGTCAATGGGATATGAAATAGTCAAAGGATACTGATAATAAAAGTTGATGTCATGAACATTGATCGAGAAACAATATAGTATGATTACTTGTATGTGAAATTATGTTTGTTCAAATGATTTTCTATGATATATGGACCAGTGCAGGTTTTCAGGTTGTGAGACTACCTAAAACTAAATATACGATGACGAAATTCCCAACAACACAATGCCACTTTATATTCCATGGTAGGGTGTGGACCCTAGTCCTATTAGGAGGGGTGGAGGCATTTCCTATCGTGTATCCTTTGAAACCTGGAATCATGGGAGGATGATGTTAGCTCACACTCCCCTAGACATATGATGATGAATATCAATTGCTTGTTGGGAAAGCTTGGTCAAGAGAGTGACACTTCCGCTTACGAGTTCTATTTGAAGTTAGGTCAATATAGTTGATGCTCCAAGATAGTCCAGAAGAGGAAGGATAGGGATGGAAGACAGAAGTAAGTTAGGGAGGAAGGATGAATAGAAATAATTGAGAGGGTGTGGGGATTTTTCCTTATAGTGTAATTTATTGTTTTCCCCTTTTGAAAAGAAAATATGTATATATGTATATTCATAATTGCTTAACTGACCTACAATTATCTAAATGAACGTTGTTGTGCTAAATTATTGTAATTGAGGGATTTTGCGAACATTTTAATTGGTTTACTATATTTTATGAAATGAATGTTCTTGTTGATTGGATTGGATGCATACAATAATTACTATAGGTGTGATAATTATTGCCATTAGTACATGCGTGAGCCTTTTATGTGCTAGCCACACATGCATTTCTTGCACATGTACACTAGTATGTATAATCTTTTTTTTCTTACTGATAATGTTGCTTATTTGATGTGGATGTATGAACAATGTTTCATTACCCTTGTATTTTAAATTACTCTAACTTCGAGACGAAGTTTCTTGAAGGGTGGGTGTATGTAACAACCCTAATTAACTATGTAATTATGATGAATAATTAATATTAATTTAACTAATTATTAAAACGACCTAATGGAGACTTTATTATAATATTATTAACATTGGTAGATTAAGTAATTAATGGGAGAGATAAGGTGGTTGAGGATTTAATGGGGGGTAAGGCGGTTGGAGAAATGGATTCGAGGGAGGAAGATAAGGGACAGGGGAGAACTCAAGGAGAGACATCTTAGGTTTTGAATATTTTTGGTTTATGGCAAGGTAAGAAAAATTGGAGAGGAAGAAGGAGGAGGGAAGGAAACAACAGTTTTGGGCTGGAAAATTTTAGCTTGAGGATTCTCACAGGGGCACAGTTTTTGCTGGAAATTTTGGGCTCAAGCGCAAGGAAACCGTAAGGATTCCTGGAGATAGGGAGTCAGAGAGGTTGTTCCTAGTTGGATGGGAGGTTAATACTCAATTTGGGAAGGGCAGGATCAATATCATCAACAACATCATCAACTTCAGGTTTAGCATCATCAAGAACATCATCAGCTTTAGGTTCAGCATCAGGTTGAGGTAAATACCTTATGCATTTTCTTACCGTTGTTCACCATTATACGATTGTTCATCATTATACTATTGTTCATTATTATACTATTGTTCATTAAGTTGTTGTTCATTATGATGCTAAGCTGTCAATTATGATGCTGGAACAATAAATAAACAAGTAAATTAGAAAGAATTTATGTATTTAAATTTATTTTTATGAGGCTCTGTATTTACAGGCCTTAAAGTAGTTTAGTTTCAAATTCGTATTTTTGCATGTTCTTTTGTGGTTTGAATTTTAGATCAATAAAAATAATCTATACACTTATAAAATAAATGATAAAAAGAGTGAAAATAAGAATAAAATCGTTATATAATTATAAAGAAAACTAATAAGTAAACTAACTTAAAATTGTTCAGTAAACATGTAGAGAAAATAGATGGTGAGGAAAAAACTTGCAAAAGAACTTCATGGAATTTCACAAGATGTATAGGAGTTTTAAAGAAATTAGAAAACTGATCCATCAGAGACACCATGTGCATTTCTCAAAAAGGAAAGGATGAATCACATGATTATTCTAGGGGATAAGGTAGTAAGAGAGGATGAATAAAGAATAATTTTAAAGGCACGAGGGTAGGCATACTCCCCATGAGAAATATGATCTCTATCGTTTTCATTGTAGAAATAATTGATCACATGAAGAAATGACATGAATAATCCCTTGGGATAAGATCGAAGAGAATAAAGAATAGAAAGAAGAAAAAGGTAAAACACATATTTCCTCATTATAGTTTTCCCCATTGCGGTATTAGAGTAATTGAATATTTTTTTAACATTTCATTTTTTCTTAGAGAGATGTGTGGCTTCTTAACATAGGTGCACCATGCCACACAAACTTCTAGAGATAAGTATTTGATGATTTCAATTACAATATAGATTTCCTACTTTATTTTGTAGATAAATCAAGTCTCAAACCCCTGGTAATTGTCATTGTGAGGATTAAATTTCCCGGACTCTTGGATTTTCTTCTCCATGATGTGGTCTATCTTCCTTATTTTTGAAGGAACTTGCTTTATTCTATGCACTCTTAATAAAAAAAAGTCACTATATTCATATCTTCAATGTGAAACCTGAAATAAGGACATATTATGACAACATGGTCATTATGATAGGAGTGAAGGATGGAATATTGTTGAATATGAAAGGGACATCTCCCCATGCATAGAATTTTGCATACCTCCCTCACCACAATGAAGGTACATTTCCATCTAGTTTCTTACAACATGCTAGTTTTGGACACATTTATTATGATACCCTTTGTTAGTTGAAAAATAATGGTGTTTTTTGTTTTCTTACTATTAATAGGAATTTGAAGCAATATGAGGGTTGTATCCTTAAAAAACATAGCAAACAATTGATTCATGATTATTTTTCAAGAGAATCTAGAAATATTAGATTGTTATATTTTGATCTTTGTGGCCCTATTCCCATTCCATATACGAATGGAAATATAGCTATCATGAATTTTATTTATGATTACACCAATATGTTTTTAGTGTACTTGTCTAAATATAAATCTCAAGATTTTCAAACTTCTAAATATTTTCATGTATGGATGGAAAATGAATATTAATCTCATATTGTCTCCCTTCATACTGGTAATGGAAGAGAATATACATCTTTTGAATTTTAGAACTATATTCACCAATAGGGGATCAAACATTAAACCACAGTTCCATACAATCCTCAATATAATGGTATATTCAAAAGAATAAACATGACTCTCTTAAATATGGTTCATTCCATGATGTTTTTCGAAAATATGAAGTTTATTTTTTTGGATGATGTAATTCTATGTGCATTATATGTGACAAACAAGAGTCTATATCATACTCTTCAGAATAAGAGTCCTTACAAAATATGGTTTGAAAAAATTCCTTGGGTTAGGCATTTCAGGGTATTTTCTTGCACTTGTTATGCCTTAATTCTTAAGGAGAAAAGAAACAAGCATGATGCAATAAGTCAAGATTGCATATTCACAGGGTACTAAAATACCACCAAGGCATATGATATTTATGATGAGGTAAAAAATAAATTTATTATTTCCATATATTTAATGTTTCTTCAATCCTTCATGAATGAAAAACCTATTGAGTGACAACTTGGTCATATGGTAGATCCCCTCATGCAAAGAGATATCATGAATTTGATGATGATACTAGACATATTGAAGGTGGTATCCCTATCTTGCATCAATCTCTAGAATAAATTTGTGAGGGGCCATCTCCCCCTCATGAAGAAGTTCCAGACACTTAATGAAAGCCTAAAGTTCATTTGGATGATGTGATTAAGAGTCTTGAAAGGATGAACCTTGATTATAATTTCTCACCATATCAATTATTTGAACAAACTAGACCTTCTTAGAAAGTTCCACAAAAGTGGCTCATAAATACACTTGAAATTGTTCATCTTAATGAGGTTAGAAAAACAAAAACTAGAATTTCTACAAGGAAAGATGGATGAGATGTAGATAGTTAAGATTCAAGTGATGTAGATGATATGGATGTTTCATATGATTGTTATTTGAATTTATCTACTAACTTTTAACCAACTTTCTTTGAATAAGACACTTCGCATGATGCGTGGAAAGAATCCATGAAAAAAGAATATGATGCTCTCATGAAGAATGGGATGTGAAAGTTGGTGGGACTTCCATTTGGAACCAAAACAATTGGTTGTAAGTGGGCCTTCAAAACCATGTAAAAATAAAATGTCTCACCTAAAAAGAACAAATCCATGCTTGTGGAAAAAATATTTGCATAGAAGGAAGCTATTGATTATGAGGGGACATTTTCCACAAGAAAAAAAGGTGTGACCATTCTGTTAGGATATTTAGCCACTTAGGAGTTAGTTAATATATACTTGGTCTAATGTGTTGTTAGGTAAAAGTGTGTTTCTTAGTGTGTTTCTTTAGTATGCATTAGTATGCATTTGTAGTTAGGAAATACGACAGTCACAATATGTTCCTGACATAGACCGATCTGATGGTTCATACTCTACTCGATCTTAAAGACCATTGATTTGTGTCTTAACACCCAATTGGTCCATGATATCTATTTAAAGAGAATGGAGGGTCATTTTCTGATGATCGATTTGAGAAACTCTCTTGTAAAATCTCTCTATAATATTTTTCTTTTGCATTAATAAACTGCTCCAAGTGGCCGTAGATGTTTCCCCATAAGGGTTTTACCACGTGAAAGAATCAGTGTGTTGATATTTGATCTGGTTGTGTGAGTGGTTACTGAATGTGTTAATCCTCCGTTGGAATACTTGTGTTTCCGAACATGGCATCAGAGCCTATTTGAATACCTGCTCATGTTGTAGATCGATATTGTGAATATGAGTTGCCTCATCTCCAGTTTCTATCATTTTAATACATTTATGGGCTGGGAGTACTGTTCCATTGCATCTGGAGCTCTCGTTTAATTCAGGAACATTTTTTCGTATCACTCGAAAAGGTTTCCATTTTCCCAAGATATGTCTACTTCAGTCAGATCTAGAGGGATAAAGCCTACATACGCATTTTAAATTTTTTTGCAGAGTATTATTTTTGTTTTATTTTGGATTTGTATTATTTATTTTTGGGTTTCTTCTCTTTTGGATTTATGTATGCTCATTTCCCCATGCCCTATGTGATATTGGAAAATCATAAACATATAGGAAAATGTGCATATTTTGGATAAGCTAACCGATATCTAACCCTTGTTGTCATCAAGAAGATAAATTTTTTTCTTGTGTGAAAATAGTTTTTTTTTAGCATGCTCTCCAAGGTCGTCTTCCACAACAACAACAAAAACACCCTCAATCCTCTTCCTAAAAAATACAATATGTTTTGCTAGACCATTTGGTTAAAAGTTTTCATATTAAGTAAGAGGTCTTGAGTTCAAGTCTCTCTTTTGTTCCTTTTTTTTGAAAAATTTCATGCTGAAATTGTAAATCGTATTTCACTTCAAGTATAAAAGTGAATCACTATAAGTAGCTTTAATATTTTATTTTAGAGTTATTTAATTTTCATGTAGATTTTATTTCATAAAGTAACTTCATCGTAAAAGTCATCCCCACTTCTCTTTATAAACATGGCCCACTTCATAAAGAAACTTACACTATCAGGTGGTCATTTAATTATCGTTTACGGATTTGTTTTTAAAAAGGGCATAACTCTCACATCCGAAGTCCGTTTTTAGTGCCGTTGGTTTTTTAAACTGCATAAATTTTTTATATCCTTCCATCCATATCATCATTTTTAGTTTTTAAATCCATATTATCTGCATATTTAATATGGATTCTACAAGAAATCTATTTCTTACCAACACCAACTACTTCCAATGTAAATCTCATATGGAAGATTTATTCAAAAGTAACGGCTTGTACCGGATTACCTTGGGAAAGGAAAAAACACCCACTAATTAAGAAAGTGAAATGGGATAATAGGAGTGACAAAGCACGTGGAATAATCAAAATGCCCATCTCTCCTGATTTAAGGTTTTACCTTAAAGAAATTGATGACCCCAATTAAACTTGGGAAAAGATTGATTGTGTTTGGTAAACTCAATATTTTTTGAGCACAACAATTAGAAAATCAAGTACTAACCTTAGGTCCAAATAATTTTTCTTTCCTTGGAGACTATCTATCTAATTTTAAAACACTCAGAATGTTATGTGAAGAATGTGAGATTGTAATGTTCCTGACTTGGCTAGTCTAGGAAATGTTGTTAATGTGTATGTAGGATCTATTTTTTATAGCATATAAATGATCATACAAATAATAAATGTGACAAAGGACTGCAAATTTTGTATTATGATATCTCTGCAGATTACAATAGGCCAAATGTAGCTGAATAAAATAACAAAACTTGACTAGATCAGAAGACAAATGGATCTTATCCAGAATACAAATAAGAAACTAAAAGATAACACTCGGGGAATATGTGAGTGATGCAGAATACATGGGTGCGTTGGGAATATGACAGCTCTGATGGTAACTGCTAGAAGTATATAAAGTTCGCCCTGGGAGCTATACTTCTCAGAATGCCCTGGAAACTATCCCAAATGATTCACTCTGCTCTAGTCCTCAGTACTGGTATATGTCGGACCACTTTGTTGATGAGTTTGGACCCCAGATGGATACCCCTGGGGGAATGCGCCCCTCTTTTTCTAGAAAAATGCATCCTAGTGATTCCACCATCGAGATCAGATGAGATATGTCTCAAAATGATCGCCTTGTTCTATTGGGAAATGAGTCGAAAGGGTTTCCCTGAATCTGGTCCGATGCTCTCTCTGGAACCCTAAATGTCCCTGCCAAAAGTGTCACACGTCCAAGTCTGGAAAATGCGTCCCAATTGATTCCTCCGTCAGAATCTGATGATGAACCAGGGAAAATATGTTGCTTCCCTCCTCTCAAATGGGTTGGAGGGAAATCTTGGAATTCCCCTGGATGGGGTAATTCGACTTTAAACCCCCTCAGAAGTTGTGCCCTCCCTCTGGATGAATGCGCCCTTGCTGCTGAACACTATGTAACTACTTCTAGAGAATGATGGAAGACCTAAATGATCTTCCTAGTGACTAGGGTGTGTCTCTCAACACCGAAATCAACCAACTGGTGTCTTCCTTATGGAATCCACTGAACTATCTCTCCTAAGATGTGCCTCTCTCCTCAATGACAAGTTGTAATCTACATAATGGTGAATTAGGTCGTTGACCCTTCATTTATAGCTTTCCAAAACTCTAAATCACTTTTGAAACCCTAATTCATTGTTGACTTCCAAAACCCTAAATCACTGTTGAAACCCTAATTCACTGTTGACTTCTATTTTTATCTCATAATGACTTAAAAGCGCTTTTAACCATTTTTATCTCAATGTCAATTTCCGAATATAACACCTGTGACTACAATGACCTCTAGTAACCCTATTTACCCATTTTCTGGCCTTGGCTATAGTCTAACGGAGCGGTTTAGACCATTAAGCCTCCTCTCTAGAGCTCTTATTTGGAAAGGGACATTAAAATCCTCCCTTCCTGAAATTGCTTGTCCTCAAGAAATACCAATCCAGGGTGTTGCAACACCTACTCGCTCTCCCAAGTAGTCTCCTCTATTGGAATCCCTCTCCATATGATCAAACACTCTCGGATGACCCTTCTCCATATTTTTTTCTCCTTGAACTCCAACACCTCCTCTAGTACTAGCTCCAACTGTCCCTCCTCATCCAACGGGGGAAGCTCCTCTGATGTGATAATGAATTGTCCCAGTGCCTTTCTGAGGAAAGATACATGGAAAACGTAATGAATATTTCTCCCCTCTGGAAGCTCTAACTCATAAGCAACCTCGCCTACTCGGTGCATGATCCTGTAAGGGCCATAAAATTCTGGCTTGAGCTTCACGGCCCCACTCTTCTTCAGAGATGACTGTCTGTAAGGTTTGAGTCTCAAGAAAACCAAATCCCTAACCTTAAATATGTGCTCTATCCTGTGCCTGTCCGCACTCATATTCTGTCGGTTATGTGTCGTTTGCATGTTCTCTTTTAGCATCTTGAGAATATCCTGAGTCTCTATGATCCAATCCTTGGCCTTGGGAGCTCTGCTCTCCCCAAAAACCAAGTCTACCAAAGTGGGAACATCATATCTGTATAATGCTCAGAAGGGTGTCATACCAATCGACATGTGGAAAGTGGTGTTGTAGAAATTCTCTCCTAGATGGAGTCACTTTACCCATGTTCTTTGTTGTCCACCTACATAGTTCCTCAAATATCCTTCAACCCATTTGTTGACAATATTGGTTTGTCCATATGTCTGAGGGTGATAGTTGGTGTTGGGTGTCAGCTCTGTCCCCACTAACCGAAATAAATATCTCTAGAATGTCCCCATGAACTGACTGTCCCTGTCACTAACGATGTTCCTCAGCAACCCGTGAAGTATGAATACCTCCCTAAAGAGTAGCTCGGCTACCTAAACTGCACTTTACTCTGTCGGTATGGCATAGAAGTGAGAAAACTTGGTCAATCTGTCGACCACTACATAGATACAGTCCTTACCCTAGACCTTGGGTAGACCTATGAGGAAATCTATCGATATACTCTCCCATTTCTGCTCTGGAATGAGGAGTGGGTGAAGTAGCCATGTTGGAAGAGAATGCTCTGACTTATTATGCTGACAAGTAACAAAATCACTTAAGTGTCTCATAACTTCTTATTTAAGGCCCTTCCATGAGAACCTCTCCGTGATTTGTCTGTAGGTTTTGAAGCACCCCTAATGGCATGCTAGTGGTGAATCATAAATTGTTGTGAGGATCTTCTTCTTCAACCCTGATTCTGTCACCAAGTAGACTCTATCCTTGTATAATATGACATTTTCAATGACCCTATACCTGTCATCCTATATCTGTCCATCCATGACCTCACAAGTGAACTTGTTCTTTGCATATTCCACTAACAAGTGGGATTTCCAATCTGCTAAAATCTCCATCAAAGAAAAGGTCGCAGGTCTCCTCGATAGTGCATCAACCACAATGTTCTCCTTCCCCTTGACATACTCTATGTCAAAGTCAAATGCCTGTACCTTTGTCACCCATTTCTGTTGGTGTTCACTGAGGTCCTTCTGCTCAAGGAAATACTTCAAGTTATTGTGATCCGTCTTCACCATGAATTTGCTGCCCACCAAGTATTGTCTAAATTTGGTCAAGGCATGCATGATTACCAAAATCCCCTTGTCATAAATGGAGTATAGCCTCTCAATATGATTGAGCTTCCTTCTCTCGAATATAATGGGTTTTCCTACCTACATTAAAACTACACCAATACCCTCGCCAGATGCATCACACTCTAGTACAAATGGCAAGGTGAAGTTTGGCAATGCTAATACTAGACAAGTGATCATGACTTCCTTCTTGTGATCAAAGGATTTCTATGATTCCTCGATCCATATGAAATCCCCATGCTTGGTAATATCCATCAACAGTGCTCCAAGATGAGAAAAACCTCGAACGAACCATGTGTAATAGTTGCACAGCCCAAAGAAACTCCTCAACTCTGTTACGTTCCTGGGCATTGGCCAATCCATAATGGCCTTGATATTTTCTTGGTGAACCTGTACCCCCTTTGCACTGATGATATGGCCTAAGTAAAGTGGCTCTGTCATAGTGAACTCACACTTGGACTCTTTGGCATATAATGAGCTCAATACCCCATCCAAGTTCCTCATATGCTCCTTCCATGTCTTGCTATAGACCAAGATGTCGTCGAAGAAAACCAAGACTGATTTCCTCAACTGATCCCTGAATATGTGGTTCATGCAAGACTGGAACGTGGAGGGTGCATTGGTTATCCCAAATGGCATAACCATGAAATCGAAATGTCCAATGTGACATCGAAATGTCATCTTCTCTATGTCCTGCTCTCAGATACTGATCTAGTGATACCCAAAGTGTAAATCAATCTTTGAGAAGAAAACTACCCCATGCAATTCATCCAGCAACTCGTCAATGTGTGGGATTGGATATTAGTTCTTGATGGTTTTATTGTTCAAGGCTTAGTAATCAATTCACATCCTCATGGTGCCATCCTTCTTTAGAACTAAGACAACTAAATAAGCGAATGCGTTGCTTCTTGGTCTTATGTGTCCGATCACTAGCAATTCCTTGATTGTCTTCTCTATTTCATCCTTTAACCTCCTAAGATGATGATAGGGGAGGTGATCATCGATTTGGCCCCCTCTTCCAACTCAATGGTGTGCTCAAACCCCCTGTCAAGTGGTATCCCTGGTGGAATCGACTCAAAAACTTGTTGATGTTGTCCCAATAAATTCTTGATCTTTGTATGATACTATTGTTGACCATCTAAATCCTTCCGCGTAGTGATCAAACACTTGACAACATATTCTACCTCCCCATGTATGAATATCCTTTCCATCCTCTTGGTTTAAACTGTCTTGGGTGCTCCTTTCAACATACCTCTTAGACCAACCTTCTTCCTGTCATGATATCTAAATCCCATCTCCAAGGTTTGGTAATTGGTGGTGATTTTTCCCAAGGAAATCATCCATTGGACTCCCAACACTACATCTGTGTTAGATAGGTCAACCACATAAAATGTGTCTCTCACTGTATAGTTTCATAAATTTACCTTCAAGTTTGGAACTCTATCTAGACACTCCACAGTGTGGCCATCTGCTACTGCAACATCAAACCCCTCAAACTTCTCTGTTTGAAATTCCCATCTCTATACTATTGAAGTGTCGTTGAAGTTGTGGCTAGCCCCACCATATATCAAGGTGATTTCTCATTTCCCATGAATAGTCCCTCTGATATGGAGGGTATCATACCTGGGAACACCAGAAAGGGTCGATATGACTCCTTCCTTTACTGGTTTCCTCCTGTTAGCCTGCTTAGGTGGCTATGGGACTACTAGAGGATGGGCTCCTGTCACTGTCGGTGGTCTACGGGAAGTCTTCTCCTCTACCTGTGTTGACTCCTCCTCTGAGCTAGTGGATCCACTATCCTGATCCTCCTCCTCACTATCCACATTGTCTGCTTCCACCTCAATATAATGAATCTCTCCCTTTCCCATGCATCGGTGGCCTGGGACCCAAGGGTCTCTACAGTTGAATAAAAGCTTCTTCCTCATAAGCTCTCACCTCATCTCATCATCCAACTTCTCCTTGCCCTTATATTCTCTCTAAAATGGATTCCTGTCTCAATCCTTCTAGGGTATGAAGGGTTTGGAAAAGCTTTTAGTATTTGGCACTGAGTTTTCCAAATCTTGAGTGTGAATGAATATGGAATACTACAAGGTGGGAGGCCTGTATGCCTTCACCCATCCTCTCAAAGACTCGGTGAGTCCCTCTATGAATAGCATGATCAACCTGGGCTCTGATATATATATCACTGCCACAGCTACCCGCCGAAACTTCGTTATGAACACCTTTGTTGTGTTCGTTTGTCTCAAATGGGATAGATCCCTGAAGTGGATCTCGGGATCCCTCCTGTCAAACCTGTCCATGAGCCTCTCTATGAACTCCCAATAGGAAGTGATGTGACTATGACCCATTGTCGCCAATCCATGATATCACCACTCATGTGCCTCACCCTCCAAGTGTAAGGTCACGAAACTAATGGCCTCTGTCTCAATCATCTAGTTAAGCTTGTAGTATGTGTCTAGCTTCTGTACCCAAGCTCTGGCAGTGCATTTGGATGATCTGTCTAAAAAAGGTATGGTGATTTTACCAAATTTTCGGATGAAATACATGTTATTCCCCTGTTGTTGTTGTTGTACTCTTCTCTGTAGCTCTCTGGGGTGGTTCCTAAGTCTGATTCCACAGTACTTGACTAGGGTCATGTCCTGATGGAATTCACGACCCAATGATGCGTACTCCCTCCTATATTGTGCAATGTCCTCTACATGAGTGAGTGGCCTCTGTGCTATTGGTGGCAGTGCTGCTACCAGAGGTGCCCTCTAGAAACTGGGAAACAAGGGTCTCGGAATCATACTCGCAGAGGTGTATGTGTGAGAGGGTGACTAGGGTCTATTGCCTTCTCCTGAGTTCCCTTGTGTTGCATGCGTGAATTGTGTGTCTGGGGTGCCCACTCTAGCCAGTCTATCAACCACTTGTGCCAAGGACTGAGACATGGTCTGTTGACTAGCTAACATATCATTGCTAACCTACATGAAATCTATCCCTGGATCTATGGGGGCCTTGCCACTTCCCTCTAGTCAGTCATATCTGTCTCCTAGAATCCTCTCTACCTCTCACTCAGCCTCATGCTCTTCCCTTCTCTCTGCTTCTCTATGTTCCCCTTCCTCTTCCTATGAGCTAGGAGGAAAAGGGTGAAAGTCAAGCCTATGCCTTCTTTCCTTATGCCTATTGTAAGTGACATATTCATCACCTACATGTTCACGACCCTTTGGGTCTTCTGCTGCACTCATTGTCTTTAGTCACAAGCTCATAGGACTAAATCTCTGATACCATTGTAATGTTCCTGAGTTGGCTAATCTAGGAAATGTTGTTAATGTCTATGTAGGATCTATTGTTTACAACATATAAATGATCATACACATAATAAATGTGACAAAGTACTACAAAGTTTGTATTATGATATCTCTACAGATTACAATAGGCTGAATGCAAATGAATAAAATAACAACACTCAGCTAGATCATAAGACAAAAGGATATTATCCTGAATACATATAAGCAGCTAAAAGATAACCCCAGAATATGTGAGTGTTGCGGAATCAATGGGTGCACTAGGAATATGGAAGCTCTGACAGTAACTGCTGGAAGTCTAGAAAGTTTTCCTCGGGAGATATACTTCTCAGAATGGCCTAGAAATTGTCCCAAATGATGCGCCCTACTCTAGTACTCGATACTAGTATCTGTTATACCACTCTACTGAAGAGTCTAGACCCCAGATGGATACTCCTAGGGAAATGCACCCTTCTTCTTCTGGAAAAATGCATCCTAGTGATTCCACCATCAGAATCATATGAGATATGTCTCAAAACTACTTTTTTGGTCTACTGGAAAATGGGTCGGAAGGGTTTCTCTGAATCTAATCTGATCCTAGCTTTGGAACCCCAAATGTGCCTGCCAAAAGTGTTGCACGTCCAAGTCTAGGAAATGTGTCCCAGTTGATTCCTCCATAGGAATCTAATGAGGAACCAAGAAAGAGATGTGCCTTACGCTCCTCTCAAATGGGTCGGAGGGAAATCTTGGAATTCCCCCTGGATGGGGCAGGTCGACCTAAATCACCCTCAGAAGTTGTGTCCTCCCTCTGGATGAATGCACCCTTGCTGTTGAACACTATGTAACTATTTTTGAAGAATGATGGAAGACCTGAATGATCTTCCTGGTGACTAGGGTGTGTCTCTCAACACTGAAATGATACAACTAGTGTCTTCCTCCCAGAATCCACTGAAGTATCTCTCCTGAGATGTGCCTCTCTCCTCAATGACAAGTTTTAATATGCATAATGATGAATTAGGTCATTGAGCCTTCCTTTATAGATTTCCAAAACCCTGAATCATTGTTGAAACCCTAATTCACTATAGACTTCCAAAACCCTAAATCACTGTTGAAACCCTAATTCACTGTTGACTTCTATTTTTAGCTCAATGTCACTTTCTAAATATAACACCTATGACTGGAGTGACCTCTAGTAACCCAGTTTACCCCTTTTCTGGCCCTGGATATAGTATAATGAGGTGGTTTAGACCATTAAGCCTCCTCCCTGAAGCTCCTATTTGGAAAGGGACATTACAGAGATAGAAATGGAGGAAGAGCGTTGCATCTATATTATTCTTTCTAAGCTAGGTAGTTCATATTTTGTGTTTGTATCTACCTTTTATGCCATGAGAGAGGCTATAGGAAAATATAATCAAAAACCCACTCTTGAGTCATGTTAGCACTAGAAGTCACCTCTGGATTGCGGTAGAGGTAAGCCCAATACCAATCAGTTTTATATGTCACAATGAATAAATAAAGGTGGTCAAATAGGTGCAGACCCAAGAGAATATCGGTTTAACTCAGAATCTTGGACCATGTAATGCATAGGTAAGTGAGATCTTGATCTAACTTCAGTCAATAAGTCACATTAAAAGGGTGAGTAGGGGGGAGAAATGGTGAGGAGATGTAAGGGCTTGCTAGGGACATCCAATCTTCCAGTAGCTGAAGGAAGAAAAGCTTCAAGAACGAGACCCTCTTGGACCCAAAGCTTAAGAAACTAAGATATTTCTAAAATACACAGTTACAAAAACATGATGATCAAACCTACATCACAATTCTACTGTAAAAACTCGACTAGATCCTCCATGCCTGAGCTACTCATCATATGAGGGGAAAAGATAACACAGGAAATTGATTAAAACTAGTGAAAATATTGTAGTGATCAAACATACATCATAACAACATCACAACCCTTGACTGGATCCTCCAATTTCAAGTTTCTAACCCAGTGTTTACAGAGACATGGAAAGAAGCTGACTTTCATTAAACAATAAGTCTCAAATATAGATACATAACCAGAGCAACCAGTACTTCATCAAATATTTACAATACGAGAGCCTAGAACAACCACCGACCTCCTCTTCCAAAATGTACAAAATCCCTACATATACTCAAAATGACTCACCCTCCTCAACATAGGCATTCTTGGGCTTTCATGGCACCACCTCTTCTCAATCAGACTGCACCTGCAGTCCACTGTCAGACACAAACTCAAACAGTATGGGCTTAGATTGAAAAATCATCCTTCGATGGGGGGGCCTCTAGCTGACAAATCTATCTATGCAACCAGACCCTCCATGGTTTTCATTTATGAAGTGATTTGAAACTTCAACTACCACTCCTTTTCCATTTACTTCTCCTTCTCGGGAATGAATAAAGGCTATATGCCCATGGGTTGTTGTGCATTGTTGGTGGACTGCTAAGCTCACCTGATGATTTTGAAGCCATGATAACTTCAATTTGTAACAAAGGCGGGCACCTCACTCTTTGGCACAGACCTAGGGAACTTGCACTTTTACCTACATATGACCATGGGCCATGACCCAACACTCTATCCCTAAATGATTTCAAGACCTCACTTGACGGGAGTCTTCTCTGCACTTTGATTCCCAAAATCCCAATGGTAGAACTCGCGAAACAACCTTTCTCAGATTGATAGTTCGATTTTCTATGCAGTCGATGACCACGATTTCTTCTCAAAAACCCCAATCTCCAACCACTCTACAATATAAGTGCCAACCTCTAATCATGGACCCACTTCCATATGACCTCAGGCTATGACCATGGGTCCACTCCTGGGCGCATCGATATTTCACATCTCGGGAGTCCTCGTATCACTCAACCATAGAAACCTGAACTTCGATACTGTGAAATCACTATACTCAGATCAATAGTTGGATATTCTATGCATCCAATGGCTAAGGCTCCTCATGATGGGCACTTTCCTCGTGGACCTTCTTTTCATATGACTGCACACTATAATCGTGGGCCCAACTTTTAGGTGCATAGTGATTTCACGATGTGCTCCATGCTCAAAACTCCAAAATGTGAACTTGCAATTTATCTTATCTACTACCATGTGTTCCCCTAGTTGGACGACTTAGATCATTTTAGAACCTCGACCATTAGGGATAATCCCTTGCCTTATTTTAAAACTCTCGATAGTCATTTATGCAAAACTTCGGATGACTGCCACCTGTCTCCTCAATATCTACAGCCCAGATTAATTCTTTTCTTGACCTTTGATCTCAGGCCTCTGCCCTCACACTAAAATTTGGGCAAATTCATGACCTCAACTACTTGATGACCATTGATCTGCTCCATCTAATGGATCCTCGTCGTTGAAAACTAATATTTGCCTGCTCGCTTGATTTGTGTCACTATTTGAATGCTCTCAATGCTACAGACTGTGAAAATGAAGACTTTGATGACATGACTGGGGTTTGGGAAAACAAAGGCTCAGTGATGTAGGTAAAGGGAGAAGCGATTTCCCTTTGCAAGAGATAGGGAAACTTAGGGATGATACTTCTCAAGAAAATCAACAAGGAGAAAAAATTGATTAAATGAATGAAGGCAACAGGAGGAAAAACTACAAGCCGAGAGGAAAAACTTTAAAATTGGTTTCGCCAAAGGAGGGAAGATAGACAAAACTGCGGACCTAGGTAAAAACATATACTCACAAGACCCTGACAAGGTTATGTGCTAACAAGTTATTTTGTACTACTTTGATTAGAGAGGAAGATAATCTTGTGCAACTTGGAGTGATCAACATTGCAGGATGTAATATCCCCAAAAGAAAAAATCATTATTAAATTATGTATGCACTTAGGAATTTATTTCCATTTTTGGAAAATTTGAATTTGGAAGATTATTTCCATTTATGGTAATTTGGAATTTGGAATTTGGTTAATTGTGATTAATTATTGTGACTGTTGGGCTAAGATTGGATTTCCTCAACCAACTCTTTGACTGTGACACTTGTAAGAGACAATTGTTTTTTATATTTATCACTGAGGAACAAATGGAAAAGCCAGGTTGAAATTAGCTCACCATGAATCCATGAGTGGGGAATAGTCTTGAACTACCTCATGGCTGAATTTTACAAGTGGAAAATCATGAATTTTTCCATTGGCAACCCCTAAAAATTAGGGATTTGTAAAGATGTCAAAATTCCCAAAGGGGGAATAGACCTAGGCATAAGATGTTTCTGCATATATAGCATATGGGAGGAGGCAGGATGCTACCTAGTATTTTGGGGACATAATACAACTTGTTGTTATGAGCATTGTTTTTGAGTGTGAGGCAAGGAGAATTTTCTGATCTGAAAGAGAACTATAGTTAAGGAGGAGTTTTGGAGTTTGCCCTCATGGATTCATGGTCAGGATAGGGGGTGAACAGAGCAAGTAGATTGGTTTCTCTATTCTATTGTTGGGTGGAACTTGGTTGTTTTATTTGTTGTCTCAACACTTTGTTCAGATATGTATATCTACTTACTCCTTGTTGAATTTTTTTTACTGATTAATAGTTGGTAGAATGAAATGAATTGTAGAATAAGACCTTACAGTTTGATTGTATTCATTGAGGCATATCCTATGTATTCACAAAGGCGTATATTTAGGCAAAGAGACCTCTCTGTACACCCAGTGTACAATTCTGCAAATATAGGGTGTGCTCCTTTGAAAATGACTTAAATCATGGCAAGTACAGAGATGTATACTCTCAGAATTAGGATATTTGAAACTCGAAAGATTTAAGCAGAGGTACAAAGCTCTCTATATATTTGTCAATACTCTTTTAAGACCCAAAGGAAATGAAATCGTAAGCTTACACAACATAGGTAACTCATGCAGTACAGACAGAAGAGAAACCACTTCATTATCATAGAGAATGGGCGTGCCTTAGAAAATAACTAAACAGGATATGAAGAATATCCCTCTTACTATCACACAGAAGAAAACCTAGTTTCCCTATATAGGATATAAAATTTAAAAAAGAACCACGATGCATACATCCAAATAACGAAAAACAAACAAGGAATTATACCAAAGCTGTGAAAATATCTGAAAAGCTCATGCCAAGAATTTGTACCTATATCGAGTTTCATAAACACTAATAACACAATATGAGAAACCGAATATACAGTAATCCTGACATTATATATTACTGAACTATCTTCTACACTATTGGACATTCTCGCTCCCTTCAACATTATTATAGTTTGGGACTTCCTACAAAATTTTTGTAAGGAAAATGTCAATCGCATGGTACAAGGGATTTAGGAACTGACACAAATATTTAAAAGTGGAGCCACAACAAAACCCTAAGCATTGTCAGGTATGATACCAACCAATAAGATGCTACCTCATACCACGGAAGTTAGGACCAATAGAACTAAGAGGATTTATAAGGTGACTGGTGTGTTTTATGACATTTAAAATCATAGAGAGTTCAGATAAAAACAATCGAGAAGTTACTTACCTCGCATAGGGTAGTATCTGACTGCTGGGTGCCTCCTAGTTTTCTTCTCGCCTAGAAAGAGCCCAACTCGATGATTATGGCCATGCTATTGAGCTTAACATCATAGGATTAGTGTTGGAGCATTTTTGCAAAATACATATAGCCAAGGGAGAGGAACAAAGAAATAGTCTTAGAAACCCTTCGTCGAGAAGATTAATGGTGATAGTTATGAATCGTATCGGGCCATGTGAATAGAGTGAGGTGTCAGAGACACAATGGGCATGATGGTCAAGAGATATCTCAAAGAAGTACATTACAGGACATCATACATGTCTCAAACATGGTTCATTTAATTCATGACAATCTTACCTCTACAGACCTCTTATCATTTATGGCGAGTGTAATGACAATAAGTTTAGGGTTACAGTTTTGGCCTTTCCTTCTCGTCTAGTTTAGGTTTTACTCTTATAGTTCAGATTCATTAGCTCTTATGCCAAGTATTATTATCATGGGGACATCAAACAACAAGAAATGAAACCACTTTTACCAACCATATAGTCACAACCATTCTGAGTATTAATGTTGGTACATACTGGTGTCAAGTGTTAGAAATAACCATTTTTAATAGAGACATTCCACATATAACCTATGTACTAAACAATACATTTACCCTAGGGGTCATTATATGTATATGTAAGTAATTCCATAGTATGTCTTGTGGTGTAATTGTGCAGGTAGGATGAAGTTAATAAGGTGGGTATAACCATTTAAGAACTAATTTGTTGTTTCTCCCTCTTTTTTAGGATAGGAATGAGTTAGTCGTGTCTACACAACTTTGCACCTATGTTAATAAAATGATAAGTGTAAGTTGTGGAAGGTAAAGGAAGTAGGAGAATTACCCTATATTTATAGTTAAGGAACGTTTTTGAAAAGTGTTGAAGGAGAAAGAAAAACTTTAATGACCCTAATAAAAAAAATGGTATATTTTGGGTACATTACATATGATATTAGAGAAAATGTTACAACACTTGGACCTTAAATAGGGCCAAAAATGTTTTCTTACCACATTCTTTCTGTTTAATGAAAAAATAATAAAACATTTATTGTTACAAATAGAAAAAAATTATTTCTTTTGTGATAATGGAAGCACAAGATGAAATGGAGACCTCACTTGAGGAGAATCTCGAGAAAAGACCTACTAGAGAGCCTAAACATAAAATTCAAAGAAGTTCTTCCACCCAGGTTTTGGAAGCCATGAGAAACCCCATTGTGGAACTGCAAGTTTTCAAGGTAGACAATGAGAAACTAAACAAGGCACAACAAGAATAACATGAAATAAATGAATTATTGTTGCGTATCATTGTAACAAAGAGGAGACCAAAAGACAATAACCAAGAAGAGGAGGTCAGAAAAAGAGCCTCCAAGAATTCTGGTCCTGAAGAAAAAAGAGGGGACAACTCTTATGAAGGCACACCATCAACAGAACATAAAACAACAATAGGAAGAAAGAGGAAACATGTGTACCACCTCGAGGCAGAGTTTAAGAAAATCAAACCATCCACCTTTGATGCGGAATCTAGGATAGGGGAGGAGGATGAAGTGTGGTTACTAGACATAAAAAATTATTTCCACATCTACAAGTATTCCAGCAAAATGAAGGTTAGACTGGCCTTCTATAACTTGAAAGTAAAAGAAATTATCTTGTGGCAAGACCTCAAGTTTTCCGAGGGCCTAAAGGAAAAACAAATGGAGTGGTCAGATTTCAAGAAATACTTTAAGAAACAATATTTGTCTGAAATTTACTATGAAAGAAAGACCAAAGAGTTTTATGAGCTAGGACTCGGTCAAATGACTATGGATGACCTGATAAACAAATTTCTCTAATTA
This sequence comes from Picea abies, assembly GCA_900067695.1. Taxonomy (NCBI): domain Eukaryota; kingdom Viridiplantae; phylum Streptophyta; class Pinopsida; order Pinales; family Pinaceae; genus Picea; species Picea abies. The sequence goes on from CBVK0102136204.1 coordinate 21,476, forward strand.
TTAAGGTTCGTGCCTTATATTCAGGAATACAAAGTGAAAATCAAATAGTTCCTAAGCTTCTTACCACAGTCCTATAAGGACAAAATCGAGTTCGACAATCCCAAGACCTTGAGAGAAGTTTTCAGAAAGGCCTGAATGTGCTATGATCAATAGAAACAGTGGTTTGAATTTCTCAAGGCTTGGAAAGACAAGAAACAAGATAGAATGAACCAAAGGAGGAAGGGATATCAACCAACCCCTTTCCATAATGCAACAAATAGTTTTCCAAGGAAATATTTTCACTCCAATAACTAGACCACCAAAGGGGGAGGTAAACTAGTTAATCTAGGAATCAAGAAGTTTGGGGACAACCCCAGGGAATCGTTAAAATGATGGGAATGTGGAGAACCCCACTTAAAAAGGAAATTCCCATGTCTAACTTATGTAGGAAGGACCACAATTCACAACCTGTAAGAGGCCTATATAGTGTGATATGTGGGCAAAAACATATACAGGATCAATGTAGTCATGGATGGTCGACAAGCTGACCACCAGTCCACTGTAGTTGAATTTGAAGGTAAATTTAACAATAATCATGTTTCTGTTTTAGTTGATCTAGGAGCTACCTTGAGTTATGTTTCTCCTGCTGTAGTGGATTCAAATAAACTTAAGAAGGTAAGGCATACAAAGTCTTGGCTAGCACAACTAGCAACAAGAACAAAAAGAAAGGTAACATAACTCATTTCTGATTGTGAGTTAAGTTTAGATGGTCAAAACACAAATATAAATCTGAATATCCTACCATTAGTGTCTTATGATATAATTATTTGAATGGAATGGTTAGAGAGGGATAAAGCAGTTTTGGATTTTTATGAAAAATCACTCACTTACAAAGAAGAAAACAGCATTGTTAGGACAATACAATACATACAAAAACTAGTCTCAATTAGGAAGATTTTAGCAATGCAATTTAAGAAGTGCATGAGTAAAGGTCGTCAGATTTATGCTATCCAAGTGACGAATCTATTGGAAAAAGAAAATAAACCTAGCTCAGAATATTTTTCCATCTTACATGAATTTATAGATTTCTTTGTAGACAAAATACCTGAACTTCCCCCAAGAAGAGAGATAGACTTCTCTATCGATTTGCTTCTTGGTTCAACCCCTATATGTAAGGCACCCTACAGGATGAGTTTACCTGAATTAACAGAGTTAAAGATTCAACTACAAGAACTGTTAGACAAGGAATAAATTGGACCAAGTGTCTCATGATGGGGAGCACCAATCATTTTTGTTAAAAAGAAATATGGAACTCTAAGGTTATCCATTGATTATAGACAACTAAACAAATTTACTATTAAGAACAAATATCCCCTACCCAGAATCAATGATCTGTTTGATCAAGTGGGAGGGACAAAGATTTTTTCTAAGTTGGATTTAAGATTTGGTTATCACCAGGTCAGAATAAAGGATGAAGAAATAAGTAAAACATCAGATATTATTTTCGGGATTAACTGCGTAGTGTAAGTCATTAATATATGACCCATATTCATGAGTATTAGTCGCAACTGACCAATAATTCTCATGATTTGAATAGTCCACTTAGCACTCATTGCATCGGGTGATGCTCATAGGGGTGAAGAAATTGGATTGAAACCAACAAAATGAATCACGTAGCATCAATCATCACTTTCGGGGCTTGCACCCGGTAACCAGGACTTCCCAGGTGGTCACCCATCCCAAGGCACCTCTAGCTCAAGCGCGGCTTGAGCCAGAGGTGCCTTGGGATGGGTGACCACCTGGGAAGTCCTGGTTACCGGGTGCAAGCCCCGGAAGTGATGATTGATGCTATGTGATTCATTTCGTTGGTTTCAATCCCATTTCTTCACCCCTGTGAGCATCACCCAATGCAATGAGTGATAAGTGGACTATTCAAATCATGATAATTATTGGTCAGTTGTGACTAATACTCATGAATATGGGTCATATATTAATGACTTACACTACGCAGTTAATCCCGAAAATAATATCTAATATCTTTCACTGCGGAAGCCCCTATATGATTAAGTAAAACATCATTTAGGACGAGATATGGACATTATGAATTTTTTTTAATACCGTTTGGTCTCACTAACGCACCAACAACATTTACGTGTTTGATGAATATCATTTTCAGTCAATACTAAGTTTTTTTTGGTATTTATTGATGATATCCTTGTGTATTCAAAAAAAAAGAACACAAAGAACATCTAAGGATAGTATTGCAAACTTTAAGAAAACACAAATTGTATGAAAAATTTGACAATTATGACTTTTATCAAAACAAAATACAGTACCTAAGACATGTAATATCTGAAGAAGGTATTTCATTCAACCCTGAGAAGATAAGAGACATCATGGAATGGCCTATCCCTAAGGATGTAGTGGATATCTAGTCATTCATAGGAATCATCAGGTACTACCGCAGATTTATAGAAAGATTCTCTAAGATTGCATACCCTATCAAATCCCTACAGAAAAAAGGAACCAAGTTAATTGGTCGCACATATGTCAGGACAGTTTTAATAAGTTAAAAGAGTTGTTAACAATTGCACCCATTTTAAGGGTGGCATACTCGGATAAATACTTCACATTCTACGTGGATGCAAGCAAAGAAGGTTTGGGAGCTATCCTAACTCAAGAAGGGCATGTTATTTGTTACGAGTCTTGAAAACTAAAAGAGAACGAACAAAACTACGTCACTCATGAATTGGAATTAGTAGTTGTCATACATGCATTAGAAATGTGGTGACACTATATAATGGGCATAAAATTTATGTTGCTAACTGATAACAATGTTGTGAAATTATTGTTTAGTCAATGAGATCTTAACGCAAGGAAAGAAAGATGGCTGGCCTTCTTGAGAGAATTCGATTTCGAGGTAAGTCACATCAAGGGTAAGGAAAACAAAGTGGTAGATGATTTAAGTAGAAGAATTCATGGGTTGTTTGAGACAAACATTAATAGGGAAGAAAGCGAAATTGAGCAAAGGATAAAGTATGAAAGTAATAATGATGAAAAATACCTTAAAACAGTGGAAGATTTACAAAATAATGCAGAAAATTTAGACAGAAGAGATCTAAGTTTGGACAAAAATGGTCTACTAAGATTCAAAAATAGGTTATACATACCAGATTCTGTTGAATTAAAGTTAACAGTTTTGGACGAAGTAAACAAGAAAGTATATTCTAGTCATCCGGGATACCAGAAAATGGTAACATCACTAAGGAAGTTATTTTATTGGCCTAATATGAAAGGTGAGACAACATAATACTTGTCTAACTGCTAATATTTTCAACAGATGAAGGTTGAACACCAGCACCCAATCGACCTGTTGCAGCCTCTACCTGTACTGGAATGGAAATGGGAGACTGTATCACAGGATTTTATCACAGGTTTGCCTAGAACTCAAAAACATAATGATTCAATTATGGTAGTAATTGATAATATTAGCAAGTCTACACATTTATTCCTGTAAAATGTACTTATAAAGATATTAACATCGCTGAAATATTCATGAAGGAAATTTTTAGACTGCATGGTATTCCTAAAATGGTGATTTCGAATAGAGACGTAAAATTTACATCTACGTTTGGAAAGAATTGTTTGCATGGTTGAATACTAACTTGAATTTGAGCACAAGATATCGTCCACAAATAGATGTGAAGACTAAACGAACTAACAAAATCATGGAAGATATGCTATGAATCTATGTAAGGAAAAAACGAAGTAAGTGGGAAGACTACCTGACTTGGTGGAATTTGCATACAATAATGGTTACCAAACATCAGCTAAGATGATCCCCTTGAAAGTACTGTACGACAAAAAGTGTAAAACTCAAATTAGCTAGGATAACCCAATTGACAGACTCGTGGTGGGACCAGAAATGCTCCAGGAAATGGAGAATATGGTAAGAAAAGTACAACAAAATTTAAAAGAGGCACGGGATAGACAAAAAAGTTATGCGGACCTGAAAAGAAGACACCAGGAATTTCAAGTTGGAGACCATGTGTATTTAAAATTCAAAGAAAGAAGAACTTCATTAAAGACAGGAAATTGTTCCAAGTTAGCCCCCAGGTTTTGTGGCCCTTTCAAGATATTAGCTCGAATTGGACCCATGGCATATCAACTTGCACTTCCCGCAAATCTAAAAATTCATAATGTATTTCATGTTTCTTTGTTAAAAAAATATGTTCATGATCCTACTCACATGATCGATTGGAACATGGTGCAGGTCGAACTAGAAGGTGAGTTCCAAGTGGAACCTCTGTGCATTCTGGACAGGAGAGAAACAATGCTACAGAACAGAGTCGTCACCCAGGTAAAAGTGCAATGGAAGCACTTTAGTCATGAGGAGGCCACTTGGGAAGGAGGAATATTTGTAGAAATATTATCCAACCATATTCCGATAAAGGAACAGACACTAAGGGAAGTGTTATATTGAAGGGGGAAAGGATGTAATATCCCCCAAAAAATAAATTATTATTAAAGTCAATATGCACTTAAGAATTTATTTCTATTTTTGGAAAATTCAAATATGGAAAAGTGTTTCCATTTATGGAAATTATGAATTTGGAATTTGGTTAATTGTAATTAATTATTGTGACTGTTGGGCAAAGATTTGATTTTCTCAACCAACTCTTTGACTGTGAAACTTGTAAGAGACAAATATTTTTTATATTTATTGTCGAGGGACAAATGGAAAAGCCAGGTTGAAATCAGCTGACCATGACTCCATGAGTCGGGAACATGCTTGAACTACCTCAGGGATGAATTTTACAAGTGAAAAATCAGGAATTTGGTCATTGGCAACCCCTAAAAATCAGGCATTTGTAAACATGCAAAAATTCCCAAAGGGGGAAAAGACCTAGGCACAAGATGATTTTGCATATATATCATATGGGAGAAGGTAGGACACTGCCTAGTATGTTGGGGAAAGAATATCACTCATTGTTATGAGAATTGTTCCTTAGTGAGAGGCAAGGAGAATTTTCTTATCTGAAAGAGGACTATAGTTAAGGAGGAGTTTTGGAGTTCACCCACATGGATTCATGGTAAGGTTAGGGGGTGAACGGAGAAAGTAGATTGGATGTTATGTTCTATGGTTGGGTTGAACTTGCTTGTTCGATTTTTTGTCCCAACACTTTGTTCAGATATGTATATCTACTTACTCATGGTTGAATTTGTTTTACCGATTAATAGCTGGTAGAATGAAATGAATTGTAGAATAAGCCATTACAATTTGATTGTATTCATTGAGTAAAGTTAAGAAAGCTACTGTGTGTGTTAGTTGTTGATGGAGTTGAGTTATGTAAATACATAGGATATGCATCTAAGATAAATAAAATAGAATTATTACTGTGGTAATTCTAACACTTCCACGGCATGTGAATATATACATATAGGTATTCAACATAAGGAATATTGGATGGTTGAAAATGCTAAATGTAATTCTGGAAGTGAACACAAGATATAAATATATGTATATATATTGTTGTAGGTTTAAATATGTAGAGTTGTCTAAATATCTAAGAACATCAGACTGTACAAATGCCAAAACAAATGCCAAAACGAGATTTAGAATGAATACAATAATAGAAATATTTGTATATATATGTAGTTTCTTGTACAAAATTTCAGAACTACTTAAACATCTAATTACTCATACATGGCAATATTATCAATGCTTGGACACATGAGAAATTAAAGTAATTTTCCATTGATAAGACCATACCAAAGGCATAAAATTGTACAGTTGAGTTATATCACAGTAAAACATTAAAAGAATTTTTTTCAAAATTATACACTCCATATTATAGAGACTGCTCAAATATGTAATAATATTCATTGGGTTGAAGAAAAATATGTACATCCTTTTAAACATAAAATAATAAATTATCTGTATAGCCAGAGGCTTTGGATCCGAATATTTACAAATAGAGTACCCTGGGTAAGAACTGAGTACCACTGGAAATTCGAATCTGAACCTTCAAACCTAAACATTAAAATAGAAACTCGAATACCTTTTTCGGGCAAGGCATTGTCCTGGATCCTTTGATTGTGAATGTGTAAACCCTACAAGGAAACCAATATTTAGTAATTAGTGTGGGGTGAAAGCCAACAAATTTAATCAATAAGGAGAAAGTAACTTTCACAAATAACCTACGAAAATTAAGAAAAAAATAGTGAAGGTTTCGCATGTGAAAGAACACTTAGCTTGAGGTTGGCACGAGTGCATGTTTCCCATCGATGTCGTTGAAGAAAACTAACCACAGATTCGAAAGGGAGGAGTGGATCTTGAAATGACTCATGGGTGCCCTCTCAGTAGAAATAGGGGTCCCATCATTAGTCTTGTAACCGAACAAAACTAAATCTTTTTCTGAGAATCTATCAAGCAGATAGAATGTTTTAAACTTGTAATATATATATATATATATATATATATATATATATATATATATATATATATATATATA